>JAFMSR010000061.1:0-126891 GCA_022818135.1 Saxidomus purpurata
GTTTACAACGCTTTATTATTTGGTAGCGTATTATTTCAAATCTACAGATATACTTTACAGGAATTATACTGGAACCTTTTTCTATAACTAGATTTTCTAAAATATGTTAGTTTCATACAGTTTGAAGAACTTTATCTTTTAACCAAAATCTGAGAGCGAGCAGCTTTAAATTCTAATAAAGTAAAACAGATTAGCCATTAGGCCACATCATTAAAAGTTGGACAAAAATTATAAGAAATAAAGCAATTTCATTTCATCTGTATTGTTCTGTAGACTGTTATACACTTGCATGAACACATTGGATTATTATAAAAGAATATCATATCAGTTGTTAGAACAATTAACCGTGAACAGTTACGACGTACGCCCAAAAGGAATATCGGTTTACCAAATAAATTCGTGAGGTTGAAATCTTAAATTCAGGCAGTTAAACTCGTTAGTCCGGAAAATAAAATCGTGAGTTCGCGAAGTTGAAATTCACAGTCACGGAAATGGGATGACGAATTATGAGTGTCCCCAATGCCATACAGCCGTATTCTGAATTATACAATATACTTTATAGTGTCACGTTTTAATGATTTCAAATTCGTAAATACATGAGATTATTCCAATCGATATCATTTTTCACAAAATGTGAAACTATAGTGAAATAGTAAATCAAGAACTATCAAGAGATACTAAATATCGTTCATACTAGACGTTAAAGACTTACGAGTGTTCTCCCTTAGTCAACAACGCGCTTACCAAAGGTTCGCAAACATTACGTAACAGGCAACTACTCGACCGCGATTGCATTTGGTAACCTTCGGAAATGATCTTATTCATCATGTCTTTCTAATATCAGTTACATGATGAACATGAATCAGGGGCGGAGCTTCCTATAGGCAATGTTGGAACGTGCCTAATCTTTTCCTAAAAAAATGAAAAATATCATGACAAATATGCAATGATAATAATTGGGGTAGGGAGTATATGGGTCTTACCAATATTGTGAACCTGTACAAAAGCGAACTACATGTATTTCGTTATTGTTATTACCATTCATGATACCCTGGAATTGGCAGTTCTAGTTTTTGCTCTACTATTGACGAAATTCGTGACGCAATGTGTTTCAACTGAAACATAGTCGGATTGAAATTACACTGATTTTCACGATATATAAAACATACAATCATCTTACTACTCTTAAAATTGTTTGCATGTTCAAATTTTATTTCTTGTTAGATCTATAGTTATAGACCGCGAGAAATATGTTTTACTTGTAATGTACGTTTCAAACAAGAGTTGTACGCAGCACGTCGTCTTGATGTGTTGCACTTCAAGTTATTTCTAAAGCCTTCAATGCGTAACAAAGTTACAGTCTTGAAATGAATATGTGCATAACCTTATACAGGATTCCATTACCTTTATACTCTTAATAGTCAAAGACCTATGAGCCTCAAAATATGCTAAAACGGACAAAATTCATATAGAAATGAAACTTTTGTTTTCTGAAAGGTTAATGTCTGTAGTATCCATAACACAAACGTTCCAAAAGTTCCTACCTGGGAAACTCTACAATCTAAGAGATGGCCGCCGTACTGAAAAAAAACATGTCACACACAAGTGCTTACAAGTATCGCATTTTCTATTTGTGAATGTATTTAAATGTTGCTAACTATCACTACTGTATCAAGGATAATGTATCAAAATTTATAATAATGATAATAATAATAATAATAATAATAATAATAATAATAATAAAAACTTTATTTTATGAAGGTTGCATGTAAGACATATAAAGAATTACAAAGTAGAACAAAATATATCTTTTTGCCATATGGCCTTCAAAATAATAATAAAAAACAACAACAAACAAACAAAAAAAACAACAATAATTTAAAATCTCTCTCTGTCTCTCTCTGTCTCTCTCTCTCTCTCTCTCTCTCTCTCTCTCTCTCGTTCTTTAGAATACTTATAGCAAAAATGCCTGATAAAGGATATCATATGTTAAACCTATTCTATATGTTTAAATTATGTGATGTATTAAAGTCTCTCTTTAAAATACGTAATAAAAAAGCGTGTAAACAGTTAAAACGTGCATTACAATTTCAGTTTGAGGCTTAACAGACTTCAAGTGGTCCGCTTTCGAATTAATTTTCCATTTTACGTAATAACAGGAAGTTACGCTTTATTATGAAATGAAATGTTTATTTACTTGACACTATTTTTAGAACTTAGATGTAAAGATCTGGCATTCAAGTCGTGATGATATTTTATTAATTCTCTGTTACTTGAAACTTATAGTTTGTGAAATACACAGATAACATCATACTTGCATTATTCACCGAGGGTCTTTGTCAAATGAATAACTTTTGCCAAACATTTTCAATTAGGTTGAATCGCGACTTCATGCATATTTTTTGGTTAATTTTAGTCTGATAACGAAAATATCATCCGTAGCTTAATGAGTGGCTTTCGAACAGTCAGTCAAGATTTAATAAACTTAAAGGCAAACATTCAATTCATTTATTTAAGGGGGTCACTGGTGAGGTTTTGGATTTGTGCACTTCCGGAATTTTACTTGTGTTATATTTCAAAAATGATGAACTGGAAATAACAATTATGTAGAAGTAAACTTAGGCACAATATGAATATTTTAGTGACCTCACATTTTGTGATTAAATTGACAAATTTTGACAGCTGCCAAAATGGGGGGTAGGGGTACAAAAATAGTCATTTCTCAAAAACCATTTAAGATATTTACTTAATTCAAACTGTATTACAAGAAGGATTGTTAGGATATAAAAAATAATCATAGTTCCTTTTACAGTTCCTTGTTACAGACATATGCCGTCAGATCTCAAAGCTCGTTGAAATCTAAAAAACAAATTTTTGGCAGTTTTTGATGAATTTCTTTCTTATATGCACATTGACCCCCATTTTTTATTTTTGCATTCTAAATCAAAGGTTTTAATCAAACTGTAGGCAAAACATCTGAAAAACCTTGTTATTCCTTCATCATGAAATATTCATATATCAAAAATTGAAAAAATGAATTTTAGTAAAGTGGGTGGGGTAATAATAAGGGGCGTAATATTTATTCTGATGATGATAGAAATACCACTATCTCTAATTTTTCATTCTTAAGTATGACATTCTACATTAGAAGAGATTAACAATTGATACCCATTCTAATACATACACCACATACACAAACGTTTACAATACGAAAATTCAAGCTAATTTTGCATTAAGCACCTTTTCTGGTAGTGTATCACTAAAAAGTCATTGACCCATCAATATTTTTTCAGAAATTAACTAGCAATATGTTAGTCTCCATAAAAAAACAGGGTCAATAAAATTTCTTGTTATTTTGAATTTCAGCAGTGACCCTCCTTAAAGCCGACTCAAAGTTGGCTTTGAAATTCATTAATGCACGAATATGGAAGTGAATACTTCAACCAGACTTTTAAATACACGTGTAAGAATCTTACGGCCCCTAAAATGTTTCCACTTTGAACGTTGGATCCATTTCACATCCTGCGTCACAATTCTCACGAGACCTTTTTTGGATTTCGATGAAAACGGCTCAAAAGCTCTTTGGAAAGATTCAGCCTACTCAATTGTTTGTCTGGCATTATCATTTACAGAACCTTTCTTGCCAAAAGTTTATTCATGTGAAAGACATCAGAAAAAAGAGCTGGAGGGACTATAGTATTAGCAATATGCTATTTTATCATTTATTACCATATCAATTCAGCAGCCTATTTCTTTATAGCTGAATATGGAGGACGATTATCACTAGGTGCATTGTTCATGCCTTCATGGATTTCCTTTGGTGACACTCCTTTCATATGCAGATACCCCCCCCCAACCAACCAACTGTCGCACATGTACACAGTAATGATAGTGACTTAAAACTTTTAGCCTGCGGGAATGCAAAAGTGTGCAAGGCAATGGACGTTTTATGCATTCCCCAACACATTTTCTAAATAAAGAACGAAACGTTTTAAATCTAATTGTTTTTATTTTGATAAGTGCTTGTGTTTTATGAGGGCATGATTTTTAAGATAACTGATTTTCAGTGTGGCCAAGTTCATAAACTGAGTCTCTTTATTTTCCTCTAAAATATACCCCAGGATACGTCAGAATGCAGCTGCGGCGATACGGGATTTAAAATATTTCGAGGGAGCATCCCGAACCCCCCCACAAAATAAGTGCCTACACTTCCATTTTTTTCAAGCTACGCCCCTGTGAATATTAAGAAAGAAAGAAATAGATCAGACTTTATCGGATTTTTGTTATGTCAAATCCTTTCAATATTTACTTGATTTACTGGATTAAGCTTGTCTGTCCGTCTGTAGACGGAATCTTGTGGACACTAAATCTCCATCCCTGGTCAGAATTTAATGATACTACACAAGTACCATGTCTAGATGTGCATGGTCAAGTTCTCGGTTCTCTAGGTCAACGGTCAAGGGTTCAAAATAGTAAAATATTGTGCGCTTTTAATCTCCTAAACCTTTGGTCACAATTTAATCATATTTCACAAAAGTTATAAGTACTATGCCTAGCTGCATATGATTCATGTTTCGGGTCACTAGGTCAAAGGTCATAGCGAAATGTTATATACTGTGTCAGTGCGATGTTGGGGGGGGGGTACTAATCACCTTCAGTGATATTTCTAGTTTAATCTACCAATCAATTCCCTATCGGCTGTTAAATGACCTTTTGCAGATTAAGAAGTACATGATGCAGATAACCAGACGAAGGAGGTCAATGTGAATACAACACTGCATGGTATGGATTTTATAAAATTAGGCATATGTACAAGATTCTAAGGGTTCTAGACCACAATCATGTTTGCTTGCGTGAGTTAGATTCAATGTTTTCGTTTGCTATCAGCTTATATTTTAAAGAATTTAGCTTGTGCACTATTTCATCTTTCTTATTTTCTGATGCGTTATTTTAACTATTTACACATTTATATACATGTAGTGTGTTTAGTTTCCTTCTGCGTAACCTTTAGCCATAAATTCTGTTTAAAGATTAAACAAACCATTATAGTGTTTAATTTGCTTTATAAACGCCAGATGAAGCTGTCAGTTTGTGAAAAAGACACGGAAGCATAGAAAAAAAGAAAGACAAAAACAAGAAGACAAAAAAGAAAAATAGTAAATGAAAGAAACTCCATTAAATTTGAGAAGAATCGTTGATATACTTCTTGAAACATACTGCATAGCTCTCTAGACCCTGAACGTTAACATTTTTCTTATGATTTAATGTATAAATGTTACAGGCGCTTTCATGTGTTGCAAACCGGATTCAGGCGTAGTTGTTGCATAATTACTGATGTTTACACTGAACGAGACTCCAACTAGGTGATGAATACTTCCTGAATAGAAAATTACGGCTTAAAATTGAACATGAATTTACAAAATAGAAATAAACTCGTATGGAAAATATGTCAAAACACTGAATATCAAGATACACAAATTACGCATCAATGGGTAAAGCACACGCTTATGATATATTTTCACACTGTAAGCAGGGTTGGCAGAGTATTGGCCGCCCCGGTTGTCCCGCTGAGAAAACCCGGGCTGGGCAATATCCCTAAAATGGGCAGTCCTGGGCAATACTGGGTAATATTATTTTTTTTAAACTAAAACATGATTTTTTCAACTGTACTGGTGTTTAACTGCCTCATTTAACATTATTATGTTGTTTGTTTTAAGTGCTATTCGGCACGATATAATCGGCAGTACTTAAAAATGAATGAGTACATAGATGATGTATAGTGTATTATAAATATGTTTGAATGTAAGAATCTGATAACAACTACACAAAATATTTTTTTTTTATTCTGAACTATGAAACTTTATTTACATCATGTGTACATTTCCCATGTCAAAGAAAATGTCAATTTAAAGAAAAATTAACCTCCCTACACAAAAAACTATGCATACAGAGAAGGCTGAAGTTAAGTTATCAATAAATACTAATTGTGAGTTCAACTAACCATTAGTATGTATTCAGATTTTTAAGGGGCTATTGTTAACATATGCTTCATATCCTTTGCACAGCCGGCATATTTTTATACACACTGAAACAGACATGCATGGGTTTTTGGAAACACTGTACATCACGTTATGCTACTTTCCGTTTACTGCGCATGTTGTATACGTCAGCAAATAGATTGAGCTGTAACATGAATGTAAAATTTCCTTTGGCCCACCTACAGAGGTCACGTGCATGGGTCACCCTGTCTGCTAACCTGCGCATGGACTTTTTTTGCTAACGAGAGGTCAATTTTAAGCGTTCTTACAAGTTATAGCATTCCAAGAGTTCCTTCTAGGGCACATCTTTCTATATATATTATTGAAGTACAAAATACGACAGTCTAAGCAAATTAAGGTATTGGTATTTGATTGATAACGTCTACTTTTCTTTAATACTACACCCACCTGTTACTACGTCACGATACGCTACAGTACCTCTCCGACATTTGCTTTGATATGGTCACATGATAAGTTCGCGCCAATACTTCCAGCTAAATATTAGCATATTTCTACGCAATGCAAATGATATCTTAATTTACATTCATTTCAGCTAGAAATGCAAAATCAAACGCATTGTCGGACGATTTCTGCAAGTGCAACATGCAATAGCTTACCAAGTAAAGTTACTGCAATATAAAGGGAAGTAACCTCAGTAACGTAAACATATACCGTGTACGGAAAAGAACGGTTATTGGTTATTAGTTGGTTTCATCCAATCGGCAGACCGCATTTTCAGTATCACAAAGTTTAACTTATAAAAAACGACTTACGTGCTGCATTGTTCAGTCAAGTGTGTCTGTACAATTGAAACTGTCGGTAGATTTATTTTCTCACAGTTTGAATCGCATTTTAACACAAGTAAGAAGTAATATACAGGATGGGGATGAAAAAATGAAAATCAACTTTTTCTCGAATTTTACTTCAAAACTGTTATGGATGGATAGAAAATGATCTAACTAAGAAAATGAATATCCATAACCCTATGTTTATTTCAAAAATAAAAATTTTACAGTCATTTTTCGATATCAGCATGAGTCTAAAAACAAAATGGCGTCGTTTAAAAATCTAACGGAAGTGACTTCTCCGTATTGGCCCTCTCTTTTAAACCAATCAGAATGCTTGAATTCCATATTGGCCCTGCTTTTCTCGTATTGGCTCAGTTATGCTTTGTTTAAGCTCGACCGGTTTCATAATGTCATGTGTGCAATTGATCTAATACAGTTTGTAATATTGTAAAGTTGAATAATAATACCTGTTGAATTTTACAGATGTTGTCATTTAATACTCTGCACACCGATCAAACCTTGCGTGTTTTCTTTTTCTCTTTTTGTTAATGTAATAATAATTTATTTCTTCGGGGTGAAATAAAAGACAAAAGATTCGAGGGATAAGACAACCTGCTTTTATTTGTGTATTTTGAATCTCGAAGAAACACTATGTTGACACCTATAAAATGACACTAATTTTAGCGGAGCGAGTGCTTGCCTTTCACTCGAGACAAAGAAAAATATGAAACAAAATAAACTAGAGCTATCACTAAATGTGATTAATACCCCCGAAAGACTGCTTTATAAACTGAGGAAGTTCATAGTAACAGAATACCTTGCAAAAAAAACTAAAATAGAAATATTGTTCTTGGCAATAACTCTGTAATAAGTCAATTACAGCTATGGTTCTTGTACACTGCACTTCCTCTCATTGTGCAGGACCATTGTATGAAGTTGTATTGCATTCCAACCAGTAGTTTTCAAGTTATGCTCTTCGACAAGGAAAAGTAAAAATGGGAAATAACTCTGTAAATACTCAAGATAGAGTTATGGTTCTTGTACACTGCACTTCCTCTCATTGTGCTAGACCATTGTATGAAGTTGTATTGAATTCAAACCGGTAGGTTTCTAGTTATGCTCCGGACAAGGAAAAGTAAAAAAGGGCAATAACTCTGTAATGAGTCAAGAAAGAGTTATGATTCCTGATCACTGCACTTCCTCTCAATGTACTTGACCATTGTATGAAGTTGTATTGAATTCCAACCTGTAGTTTTCAAGTTATGCTCCGGACAAGGAAAAGTAACAAAGGGCAATAACTCTGTAAGTACTATAGATAGATTTATGGTTCCTGTGAACTGCACTTCCTCTCATTGTGCTAGATCATTTTATGAAGTTGTATTGAATTCCAACCAGTAGTTTTTAAGTAACGCTCCGGACAAGGAAAAGTAAAAAAGGGCAATAACTCTGTAATGAGTCAAGAAAGAGTTATGGTTCCTGTGCACTGCACTTTCTCTCAATGTACTTGACCATTGTATGAAGTTGTATTGAATTCCAACTAGTAGTTTTCAAGTTATGCTCCGGACAAGGTAAAGTAACAAAGGGCAATAAACTCTGTAATGAGTCAAGATAGAGTTATGGTTCTTGTACACTGCACTTCCTCTCATTGTGCTAGACCATTGTATGAAGTTGTATTGAATTCCAACCAGTAGTTTTCAAGTAATGCTCCGGACAAGGAAAAGTAACAAAGGGCAATAACTCTGTTATGAGTCAAGAAAGAGTTATGTGCTTGACCATTGTATGAAGTTGTATTGAATTCCAACTAGTAGTTTTCAAGTTATGCTCCGGACAAGGAAAATGCAACAGACCGCCTGACCGACCGACCGCCTGCCCGACCGACCGACCAACCAACCACCGGGTGACTCCTATATACCCCCCCCCCCCAACTTCGTTTCGGGGGTATAAATATCCCGTGCAAGTACTCTAAAATAAAAATGCATGTATAGTGAATCTTTTATGTGTTGCAAATTAACATCAAAAGCTAAATAATATTTTTGATAATTATACTGAACATTTCATAGATCCTTGCTATAAAGACGATATCATGTATATCCGGTTTTAATGAAAGGTTTTGCCTTTTTATGAACAAAAAACTGAAAATTCTAACCCAGTTTGTATTTTAATGTAAAACAAAACCCGATATACAACGAATTACAGATCATGATAATGTTACGTAATGTCCGGCCATAAAACTTATCGATGGCCTGAAGCAGTTAGATCAATCATTCGGAAGTGTTCGGCCAGCATTACGGAAGCAACCGAGCTCCGATCGTAAAAATAAGATTATATACCTGTTATAAAATGTATCACTTAAATGTAGAATGATTGTTTTATTCAACCCCGTTTGTGATTCTAAAATAAGTGTTATAGTTTTTTTAACAAACTGAAGATGAACTGCAAAATTTTCACTTAAAATTGTCACATTTTTGGCGTTTTACTATATATTATATAGGAAAACGACGGGTAGAGTTTTTAAGTTAAAAAAAGACCAAACAAATAAAGTCTCAGAAAAATAAAAAAAATATCATTAAAAAGGTGAAATGTATCTATTATCTACCTGTCGGCCTTGTGTTTTCCCTATATAAGCCTATGTGAAATCAAGTTACTCCCCCCCCCTCTCTATGGAAGGGGTTATTTTGACTTGGGGTCATGATTTGAACAATCTTGATAGAGGTCCACTAGACGATATGCTAAATATCTAAGCTCTAGGCTTTGTGGTTTCAGAGAAGAAGATTTTTAAAGTGTTTCCTATATAAGCCTATGTAAAACTAAGTGACCCCCAGGCAGGGTCAATTTTGACCCGGAGCTCATAATTTGAACAATCTTGGTAGAGGTCCACTAGACAATGCCACATGCCAAATATCTAAGCTCTAGGTCTTGTGGTTTCAGAGAAGAAGATTTTAAAAGTTTTTTTCTATTTGTTGCCATAGCAACCAGAGTTCTGCATTGAATGGAATTTTTTGAACAACTTTGATAGACCTTTACGCAAGAAACATTCCTGCAAAGTTTCATCAACATTGGCCCAGTGGTTTCAGAGGAGATGTCGTTTGAAGGAAATGGCGGACGGACGGACGACGGACGACATACGACGGACCCCGGACGGAGAGTGATCCTAATGGCTCACTCTGGCACTTTGTGCCAGGTGAGCTTATAAAAACCTTTGCTATTCCAAAACTAATCTATCCACTAACAGTTCTTCAAAACCCACCACAATACATCATAAATGATATAAATAAAACAATGCATACCTTTTTATGGGAGAAAAAGCCCGAGGAAATAAAAATACATGCCTTAGAATTAGACTATAGTCAGGGAGAAATTAAAATGATAAATATAGGTATGTTTTTTAATTCTTTAAAGAACTGCTTGATAAAACGATTTCTGTAAGAAAATAGCAGTCCCTTATGGAATGTTTTTTTCGAACCCTAATAATTTAAATTGTTTTGGCGGATCTTATATTTGAATGTAACTTAACAAATAAAGATACACAACTGAAACTACTTAAAGTAAACAGCTTCCTTTGCGACACATTGACGGCATGGAATTACATAAAACATAAACACGATTGTAAATTATTTATAACAGGCAGATGTTGTGGAATAATTAAAAAATAAAAAGTGAAAATAATTCATTTTTCTACGACACCTGGTATTAGAAGGGAATTAAATATTTGGAGCACATCCTTGATTGCAGAACAAAGAAATTCTATTCATTTGATTTCTTTCAGTACTTAAATAACATAGGAAATAGTGAATATCTTAGATTTATTTAACTTATACATTCAATACCAACATCATTTAAAGTAGGCTTAAAACAGGAAAACAGAAATCAAGAGGTATGTGACACTATACTTGATCTTCTTATGAAATCGAAATTAACAAATAGACTTAGAAAAGGAAATTAACAGGTTAACCTGAAATCAAATCTGAAGTGGAAAAATATATTGAAAAAGATTTAAACTGGGGGAAAATATACATTCAACCGTTCAAAACCACAATAAATTCGAAACTAAGAAATTTTTAGTATAAATATTCATTACGTAAATTACCAACAAATATATTTTTATTAAAGGTAAACTTAGTGAACTCAAGTCTTTGCGACTTTTGTAACTCACAAGAGGAAACTTTTGAAAAAATAATTTGGAAGTGTAACTGCGTCCAAAAACTATGGAATAATATACTGGTATTTCTTACTGAAAAAGGTTTAAATATTTCTCTCAATTTTGAAAGTATAAGTTTTGGTATTCTGGAAAAGAGATCTAAGGTCAAATTCATCTAAAGATCAACATGGGAAAACTTGTTTTTTTAAATTTTTTACATGATATCATCAATGTTCATCATTAGAATGAGAAGAGGGCCATCATGGCCGTATATAGTTGAAATCTACAGGCAAAACTGTTCACACAATCCAAATTTTATTGATGTTTCTTAAAAAACGTAAATATTTAATATAAGGTCTAGGTTAGTCAAGGTCAAAGTTGAAATCTGCATGCAAACTTACCGAATAGTTTCAATTTCATTGCTGTATCTTCTAAAGAAGAAAGTAGGTCAGTAGGTCAAATGAAACGAGGTTTAACCCTGTGACCTCAAAATTATTAATAGTAATCTACTAGTCAAGATAAACATTACTATCTAGTTTAAAGATAATAGGCCTAATGGTTCTCCCATTATTAGACTTAATAAATCTGACCTTGACTTTTGACCAAGTGACCTAAATGTCAATAGAGGTCATCTACTGTTTAATATCAATATGTTTGTAAAATTTGAGGATCATATGCCAAATTGTTCACGAGTTATTGAACATAGTAGGTAAAGCTATGGTCGAGGTCAATTTTGTCAATCATTAAAGTTGTAGGCTTTGTGGTTTTGGGGAAGATTATTTTTAAAGGTTTCCCTATATAAGTCTTCGTAAAATAAATGACCCCGGGCGGGGCCAATATTGACCACAGGGGCAAGACTTTAACATATTTGGTAAATTCACACATACCAAACAGTTAAGACCTTGTGGTTTTGCAGATGAAGATTTTAACGTGTTTCCTATAGAAACCTATGTAGAGTCAAGTGATCCCCCAGACATTGTTCTATGCTCTATACCACACAGTTTCATACAAGAATTATAACTGTAACTCTATATACAGACAAGAGACCCATAGGGCGTCAATATTAACCTTAAGTGTCATAATTTGAATATTCTTGTTAGAGGTCTATTTGACAATGCAACATGTGAAAAATCTAAGCTTGTTTTTACTAAAAGAATTTTAATGTGTTCCTATTTGTTTCCAAAGCAACCCGAAATCTTAGAACAACTTTGATGGAATCACAATTGAATTCTTTGAAATACCTTGATAGAGGACCACCCAAGGAACATCCCTATATACACATAAAGATTTAATGAGTTACATTTTATAAATAAAGAGTATAATCGTTATTTTTATTATTCAATCATCATGAAAATGTATCTAAAATATTTCTTGATGAGCAATATCACTCAGGTGAGCGACGTATGACCATCATGACCCTTTCGTTTTAGTTTATTACATCTTTATATTATTTACTATTGAATAGTTTCATATATAGGATTACAAGCAGTTGGCACATATTTTTTTTTATAAGGAAACAGTTGTTATGTTGGCGACGAATAGTCTTCAACTTAAGCTCTAAATTTCTGAAACATTGTTGGGGAAGCAGCTAATAACGTTTGACTTTATTCTTTTGCATAACTCCGCTGGCTAGTAGAGATGGGACAGCATAATTTCAAAAGCTTAAATGTTATCTCAGGCCTCATTTTAGCTTTAAGAGAAAATCCCAAAATTGTAAGGGAAAACAAATATTGGTATCACATTCTGGATCAGGGTAGTTGATACAATCGTTTAGATCTTCTGTTTTATCCCTTGCACCATGTATGCTGCAGATTCTTTATTTCATATAGAATGCAGTCGACGGTGGCCATAAACCCTGAACATTTAGTTACTGCAATATTTGAAATAAAGCTTTTAGTTTAGTATAACTTAACAAATATAAGCCATCAGCTGGTGAATCTGGCTTTTTAATGCGTCCCCTTTGGGATGAAGATATTCACTGTTATGGGCTACAGTGATGTCCCAAGTGTCAAGATAAGTCACTTGTTGTAATATGTCAGTAAATTCCTCTTCTAAAATCAGCCTGAAAAGAAGTGCATTGCGAGGATCAAACCTCTTGTCATATCCTATGTTTAAATGGGGACCTTTGAAAAACACCTTCGTCAACGGATGAACTTTCCGAAACCGTTGTATTGCCCCAGCAAGTCTTCGTACTCGACCCCGAAAAATCGCTGGTGTAAAGTATGCCAGATGTGCGTAATAACCGACAAGTATAATTATAGACGAGTTTGTAATATCTTTGTTTTCTCTCATTGAATCGATTATGCTTGGTATTGATATAATGCCTTTCGAAGGAAGGGATCCAAAATGCAATGGCATCTCATGTTTGAAAAACATTAAGTTAATACCATATTTTCGATAAGTTGTAAATCGATGAAATAAACTTCCGTTTATTGTATCAAGCATCACTATTTCAGGAAGATCTAAAACAGTTTGTCTCAAATAATTGTTGTATTGTCTGATGGTTGAATCACCGATCAAAATTAAAGTTTTGTTTTTGAGACAATCGCGATATTCATTGACTGTGTGCCTGAGCTTGCTGTAGCATCGGATAAAATTCCATTTTCCATTTAACCAAAACCCCGTTGGTACGGATTCCTTCCATGATATCAATGGAGTCCTCTCATTGCAAAGTACAATTGTGACATTTCTGTCTGACATTGAATGAGAGTTTTCTGATGCGTTAGCAACGTCATTGAAAATAACGTGACCAGGATACAGGATTTTATTATTTTTCTTATCACCTTTAAATTGCGAGGTTTTTCCATGAAATGACTTAATATTTGAACAGTTAAGATGTGCCTTCTTTGGATGTCCACAGAACCAACTCATTCCATCGTTCAATGACGTAAAATTACACAGTGTCTTATGGCCAAATACAAACGAGCTTGGTCTGCATTCTGTACTTTCATCAATTCTTTCTGTCTTGAATGTTGCCCCAATCCACAATTCTGCTCCATTTAGTGTATACCTTGTGGTCCCGTACCTTTCAATGGCTTTAAGCTGAATGCATGTGTTTTGAACTGAAGATACTATTTTAACATAAATAAGAGTTTTCCCTGTCCAGAAGATATTAAAAACACCTAGATAAGATCCGTTTTTAAAGTTTATAACGCTACCAGAAGCGCGGCCGTCGCCAACTATTTGCTCAGACCAAATCACAATGAGGTCAAAACCTTTGAGCTTTCTATTCTTTTCGTTGTCAAAAGTGTCTAGTAAAACATTTATAGTGGTATTTCCTTTAAACTTGTCATTTGCTAAGTATACACTTAAGACGTTTGTACTTGTCTTTGGCATAATGTATGTGTAGTCGGTTTCAATGCTATTGCAGAAGGTTTGAAGCATTTCTTCCGGTGTGGATGCATTCTTAGTGTACCTGTTGCACTCTATCGCCAACCATCTCTCCCAAACTGAATTCTTTCTTGAGCATTCATAATAACGGTGTCAGGTAAATATGTCTTCGAATTAGAATCTATTATGTGGTTCACAGAGATTTGCTTAGGCCGGAAATACCAACTTAGACAAGTAAGCGAAATAAGTAATGTTATAAGGACTCTGAGGTAAACTATACACGAGAACTGCTTGTAAGCACACCATGCTGTTGGCATTTGCTTGTATGCCGCCATGGCTGAGATAATAATTTACTCCTGGAATAAAGATTAATACATTAGTTTAAATATATTTATTGCGTATGTCACATATAATAAAGTTTACTAAATGCAAATGAGTATTTCAACAAACAAATGTTTAGGTAAACGAAACATAACAGACAAATACGTTGAGTTGATGAATTTCTAACATTATATGCAGAGATCTTTTTATATTTACCATTTAGGGTTTGTTTTTGAAAAAACAACATTTTACTTAGGATATCATTGTGTGTAATAACATTCTTAAAGTAAACTGTATTGACAGGTCAATGTATGCGCACTTTGTAAAATGTAATTGAAAAATATATTATCACGACCAAACGTGAACATTATTAACAGGTGACATAAGCATGTATGCGCACTATATTAACAGGTCACTGTATAAGTACACAGCAAGTCATCATGAATTATGAAACCTTAAGTAAACTGTTAAAGCGAGCTATATCAAGAATGCACCGTATGAATAGTCCACAAAACATGATGTGGACAATATAAACAGTTCTCTGTATTATAAATAATCCGTAAAACTTGATGAATAATAAAAATGGAATATATTAACTATTTACATACTCCGTAGAACATGATAAATTAGAAAAATAGTGTAACAAATTTTATATGGAAGATAATGTTGGTTTCCCAATGAAGAGTGTCGAGGCAATAACCCAAGTTTAATCCACGGGGTTTAAAAGTGAAGTTTAAATTCTCTGCCATAGGATTTGTACCACTCGATCATTTTGAAATTCATGTAACGTAAGAATATACCCAATGTCTTCATAAATGCAAGCATGATATCGTTCGTGCACTGATAACTAAAAAAAGCTGATATATATTTGAAGGGTTGATTACTGAATAAAGAAGGAAATAAGCAGATCGTGTGTTAGAAATTTTGTTTAGTATATATAAATGTTAAAATCGTTTTTCTTTCATGCCATGTACTTTTTGTGCTAAACTGTGTATAAATCAATGAATCTTGAGTCTCTTAATCCTATTCACAATATTTTTCTTTTCGTTTTTTTTTCTCTCGAGAAAATGGACATGATGACCTCAATGAAAAAGCACATGTTGCTTTGAATGCAGACTATTTGAATATGGACCTTTTCAAGTAATATTTATTAGAATATGAACAAGTGATAGAACATGCATGCCTTCTTTAGTTCTGTTTAACTTGGTGTGCCTGTATCCTTTACTTTCTTTCACTCAAAACCAGCACTTTTATGTCGACTTTTACATAAACGAAACTCAGAAATAATGACCATTTGCACTCAAAATGTTTAGACTAAAATCTTTCAACGAACGTCACAAAGTCATGTTGTGGTTAGCGTCAGAGTTGCTATGTTCGTTACCTCTGCTATATATGTAGGTCCAACAACTACTTGATTGAAGCTTTTAATTTTAATGGGGCTCTATTCTTTTCTATTGACAATGACAATGACAAAGATAATTCGCTATAAGGCCTCTGGCCTATGCAACATATATACATACATTCATATATATTACACAAAAGCATAGTATGTGTACATAAATGGTCATTTGTCATAACATAGAGTATAGCTCTAAAGTATGTTGAAAAAACGCATATTTATATAAGCTACAGGTTTTACGAAATGTTTTATCATAATTATTATGTACATCTAAGTGGTGTAAAAAATAATTTCTTTTGTCGAAAGCATAATAAAGAAATGTTGCAATCGATTTGACTAATGTTTCATTTTTTGTAGACATTAAAATACAGAATGTATTTTGAGAAGGGCATATACAATATTTTCTGGGTAAATACACTGCCAATAAATCCGGATAAAATTTACAACATAACAAAAAATGGTATTCGTCCTCAATTGCATTTTTATTACATGCCTTACATAACCTGCCTTGCCTTGAAATATTCCGATGCCGATCTGTCTCAATCTCTAGTTCATGCGAACCTACCCTAAAACCAATTTTTCTTAATATCTAACATATCCAGATAATATTCGCATGTAAATTCTTGTTTAAAAAGTATGTAGTTAGAAAGCTTTTTGTTTGAATTTACTGCTACATGTCAGTCATGTAAAATATATTTTAATCTTTTTACAAAATGTTTTTAAAACACTTGCTCTGAGTTAATAGACTGGTTTGCCCATACATTTCCAAAACCATGTATCTGGATACATTGTCTCAAAGATGAAACCCAGTTTATATGACCATTAACATCATCATTATACATCATTAAATAACATTTTTTTAACGAATCTAGTATTTGGCATTTTGAGTACATTTTGTATTTTTAACCAGTATTTGACACCCCTTTTACGAGACTCGATATAGATTGGGAATCGACCACAGTCACAAAGTATCGCTACGTTTGAAGAACTTTGTTTGGTGCCCATAAAACGCTTACATGCGTAGAACTGAATGCGTTCGAGTTCATCAAATTTATCGAGACCCCAAATTTTGGAACCATATAGCAATTGAGGACATTAATTTTAATACGTCGATTTTTCATTCAAGCGACATCATTCATTTATCTTCTGGTACTGTTACATCAGCTACATCGCCCACTGTTATTGCTGTATATTAACATTGGTCTACTTGTGTTCCCATTTGATTATCTATTCTATAGAAAGTCCGAATTACCGTGTGTACATGAAAGGCTCGAAATAAAATGTTATTGCATTTAAGAATGTTGGACGGGAACAATTTTAGACGTAAACTGAAGACTGCGCATGTGATTAACATACGGCAGAAAAAGTGCCAACCGCTATATCAGCTGACAATCGATAAGTATTGGGGATTAGAAGTTTACGGAAACAACTACGGTTCGGTAATATCCGTAAATAACGGACAGGGTCATAAATCATTGATTATCGATTGTACTTGAATATTGCCTAAGGGAGATATTGAACTTGACATGTTACTTTTGTGCGTAAAGGGGATAATCTTCTGCTTAAATTTTACCATTTCTACCAGAAGATAAAGAACATTCAACAGTATCATTCACATTACTCGCAATTAATGATAATAATAATGATAATAATAATAATAATGAAAATAATGATAATAATGATTTAACTAGAGAGCACTTCTTCATTACAGTCAAATGTTCAGTCATTAAGGAGTTTAATGTAAAATAACGGATGTAGAAAATAGAATTCATTGGAAGTAATTGTTGACAATAGTCACAGATTAATCCAAAAGCTACAACATTCGTGAATTTTGACATGATAACGGGAATGAATCTAGTGTGCACTTGATTTTTCTTATTCGGCTGATCCCTTTACACGTGTGTAATGTTTGCTCGTGAGAATTGTTGAAAATTGTAGACCTACAATTTTCAAGTAGAGACGCACACGGCAAATATGTTGCAAAAGCATGCGCAAGTACTGGTTCCATAAGGACACAGACTGTGAGACACCTCTTTGGAGGCATTCGTCACTTATGAGGGACAGCTCTTGTTTTGAAATATCATTGAAAAAATACTGCGCTATATTTCAAACATGTACTTACGATTAATAAAATGCAAATTGGAAATGTTTTTGGTACAAATAAAGGTCATTTCCGCTGGTAAGACATCTTTCTTGGTAAAATAAGAGATACATTTAATTGTGCTACTGAGTCTTTAACATCATTTGAGAGATATCTTTCTATTTTTGAAAGATATCTCTCACAGTTACAGACATATCTCTCTAAAGTTAAGACATATCTCTGTATTTTAAACAGATGACTCGTTTTATAGATATCTTTTTATGTTAGAGAGATATCTCTTTACGGTTAAGAGATATATCTACTACACTGAGAGATATCTCTTTAGTATTGTGAAATATCTTTCAAAAATTAGATATCTTTATGATAGACATCTCCTTATTTACAGAGATATTTTTTAATTTAATAAATATATCCCCTTTGTTTTAATAAGAAAATAATCTCTTTTTTATTAAATAGTAAATTGGCTTGCCATAATGACTCGCCTTCAGTTATAACTTTAGTTAAATTAACAGCTCAAAACCAGCAAAACATAGCTAATTCAATATTACTTTAAAACCATCTTAACATAGATGAAAATATAGATATTGCAAGAGTTATGATGCATTTTGATTAATTATGGATAGATGGCAGACATGAATATGTGCAGATTGGTTTAAATAATAATGACACATTCTATTTTGGGAAGGTTACGTAGGCGAAAGTACACTCTTAGCAAACCCCAAGAAAACGATGCATTTTATTTCGTACATATCCTGATTAATACTGATAACAACATTCGTCATGTCTCTTTTTTGCAAATGCATGTGATTGTATCAGTTAGATATCCTTGTACGCATATTTATATATTATGTGCTCTTACAAGAAAAAGAAGATTAATTGCCAATAGTCACAGATTAATCCAAAAGCTACAACATTCGTGAATTTTGACATGATAATGGGAATGAATCTAGTGTGCACTTGATTTTTCTTATTCGGCTGATCCCTTTACACGTGCGTAATGTCTGCTCGTGAGAATTGTTGAAAATTGTAGACCTACAATTTTCAAGTACAGACGCACACGGCAAATATGTTGCAAAAGCATGGTGTGCTTTTAAAACGTAAATGGGCGACCGCGTTAAATAGCACGTCGACTTGTTTATTTCCCAATTAGTTATTCCTGATCTGATAAAAACTAACATTGATTTCTGTAGGCTTTTTTAAGTTGAGAAATAGCACCGTTTCCTTTTCAGAATATCAATAGATTTTACATACTCTAGTAAACGCTTGGTGTTGAATGTCGTAAAAAGAATGTGGTTTTTCAGTTTCAAACCATATGGTCAAATATATTTTTCCTTCAAAATTACAGCTGGATTGTAACACTGTCCACATTGCTTGAAATTATAATTAACATTAAGAAGAAATAAGGATTTAATGTGGTAAAAAACATTTCCATTTTTGCAGTAGAATAATACCTGTTAAATTTTACAGATGGTGTCATTTAATACTCTGCACACCGATCAAACCTTGCGTGTTTTTTTTCTTCTCCTTTTGTTAATGTAATAATTAGTTTATTTCTTCAGGCTGAAATGAAAGACAAAATATTCGAGGGATCAGACAACCTGGTTTTATCTGTGTATTTTGAATCTGGAAGAAACCTATAAAATGACACTAATTTCAGCGGAGCGAATGCTTGCCTTTCACTCGAGACAAAGAAAAATGTGAAACAAAATAAAATACCCCGTGCAAGTGCTTCGAAATAAAAATGCATGCAAAGTGAATCTTTTATGTGTTGCAAATTAACATCAAAAGCTAAATAATATTATTGATAATTATACTGAAAATTTCATGGATCTTCGCTGTAAAGACGATATCATGTATATCCGGTTTCAATGAAAGGTTTTGCCTTGTTATTAACAAAAACTGAAGATTCTCACCCAGTTTGTATTTTAATGTAAAATAAAACCCAATATACAACGTTTTAAAGATCATGATAAATATTACGTAATGTCCGGCCATAAAACTTATCGATGGCCTGAAGCAGTTAGATAAATCATTCGGAAGTGTTCGGCCAGCATTACGGAAGCAACCGAGCTCCGATCGTAAAAATAAGAGTATATACCTGTTAAACAAAACCTTAAAAAAAGACCATTCTCTTCTTTCTTTATTTTTATTTAAAATATATCACTTAAATGTAGAATGATTGTTTTATTCAATCCCGTTTGTGATTCTAAAATAAGTGTTATAGTTTTTTAACAAATTGAAGATAAACTGCAAAATTTTCACTTAAAATTGTCACATTTTGGGCGTTTAATCGTTTTTGCTTCTGTCAGACAAATAAATATTATTTTTTCTCTTGATAATGGTGTAAATTTTAAAAAGATTAGTTTGGTCTTTCGCCTACCTTTTTTAATTAAAAAAGTACCACCGCATTTTCCGTATGAAATGTTAAGGCTTGCATGACTTGTAGTCAATTTGTTTGGTCATTTGTCTCAATAGTTTGACCTATATAAAGAATATCATTTAAAAGATCGTTTTTGCTTCAGTTACACAGTGTACGAACTCAGACTGTATCAAACCGGAAGTCGCCAACGAATATGCATACAGTAACTGTTTTCAAGTTTACCGTGTAATTTTATTTCAAGTTTTAAGTAGGAATTGGGACAGCATAGTAAGTGTGACTTAACTCTTTGTATCGTAGAATAGTTATATTTGATGTGGGTATTGTTAGACGTGGTTATATTCAAAATATCTATATGTATTTGGAAAAAGAAATCAAAACATAAGGGCAGCATAGAGCATTCGTCATAAAAATGGTTTAATATTGAAAGATATGTAGTGTTCTTTGCCTCAGAAGTGTTGTTTACAGTTCGGTCATTCATTCAAGTAATGAGAACAGCCTTACTTACTAGTTAAAACGTAAGAAATGTGTCAAAATATTGTCGGTATTTACATGCATTAAAGATATGCACTGTATGCATATTCGCAAACACAAAATTGTTTGCTGTATGATAATCGTAAAACCACTGTACAAAAATTGCACAGAACGCAACAAATGTAATCATATGGAACATTTTGTTCTCTACTCGCTAGCAATGATAAGGCTGGTCAGAAAATCGATAAACAGGTAGTAGCGGCCGGACAGTTCGCTTGCGGTCGTAAATTTTCCGAAACAGACCGGAAAACCGCTGATTGTTTCGGCAGCTCAATCAATAAAAATCGATATTTGCTTGCGTAATATTAGCCCGAGGATATTAAAATGTACTGTGTATTACGCTAAAATAGAAATCTTTAATCTTATTGCATTCATCCCAGCTATCTTTTTGTACTATTACATTGTATGTTTAAAAAGCAACTGTTGTAAAATAGAAATTACAGAGAAATGAAGCAACACTGATTTGAATAATAGAGCTATTATAGATTTATCAGTTTGAGGGGGAAATGCTTTTTTTTTCATGAATATACCCTCGAATTTCATTAACTTTTGTTAAATCTATGCAATGCACAGAGCTATTCGTGTAATAATTGTTGACAGGATCATGCGGACAAACTACAGGAGTAATAAGCTATTAATCTTTATATTGTTGAATTAATTTTATTAAATTGAATCACATATTATATCAAAGCATCAGCATTTAATGTAATTAAGTGAAGCTTCAGAACATAAATCATACACGGCATCACCAACTTGTACCACAATGACAGTCACACTTTCACAGTTTTCTTTTTTCTTCGCACGTGCTTAAAAGCCATAAGTGGTTGTATATCTTGAAAGCAATTAGTTCTCTAAACTTAAAAGCTAACAAAAACTACCTTTAACAAAGATGGTCCGCGCAAGTTTTAGTATATGAAAGCGATTGGTAGCTTGATTCTAATATTGAATTGTGAAACAATGAAATAACGAAGTTTTCATTAGGCATATACAAAATCGATGTCATCGATTTCATATTCTGTTAGCTGTGAAAAAACAAACAACACGATAGACACAATGCATGAACGTGTGCGTCATCTTTGAAATTTTTTTATTTACATAACTTACAAGGTAGATGTTACTATCGTTTAATTAATTACGGTACTGTTTCCCGTGTGCGTGACGCCAACGTTACACGTGCGTAAATTCTACAAGATAGAAATAAATGTGCTACAGCAGAAGCTTGAACGACACACTTAAGTGTCGAGGATTATTTTGAAATTATACACATGAAATCATGAACGTTTCTTCGAAAAAATTGTTTTAAAGTGCGAGTTATTTAAAGGTTACTTTTGTTAATAAAAGGAATAATCAAGTAAGGTCTTTTTTTCGTTGTCCCTTTCCACAGTAGTTAATTGTTCTCTAAAAGCAAACAGAAATACATTTGTTAAACTATCTAAAATACATTTCATTGTTTCTGAGATGGGTGTACAATAAAAAAGATATATATAATACACACATATAGGGTAATAAATTACCAAGACTAACAAAGACTTTTATTGCACCCTAATAATCCATATCCGTTCTAGTGTTTTATTGCCCCGGGGTATATTGTAAAACGCAAGTGGTAATTCTTATGACAGATTTTAAGTTTCTTTAAAATATGTAAGTTTACCGTAATAACATCTTATTTGCATTTTCTTTTTCAATTTCTGATATTTGATCAAAATACTAAAAGTACATAATTCACAAACATCATTTTTCGACATAACATGTACCTGATTTCGATTTCTGACCGGTCTTAACTTTTTCATTTGTCAACCACCTTTAAGTTACAAAATGTTTATAGGGGGACCAAAGTAGAAGTAAACGACTGTCAAAATAAGCACAAATAGCAAAGCAAAAAAAAACAACATCACCACATTTATGACGGGTGACATATATCCGGACGAACGGATTCTGAAAACAAATTCTTTCATATAAAATAAGCGTCACAATTTGAAAGTGCCATACGTACTTGTGTATATGTGTGTTTGTGTGACATTACAACAGTCCCGTGAAAATGTGTAAAACTTACAATGTATACACAAAATCTTTTTTTCACAGGTGTTACATTTACCTATTTACGTTAAGTTGAAACAAGTGTGAAATTTAGTCACTTTGCTACAATACAGATATAACTTTAACCAAATGCAGTCCTTTTAATTTACTCATTTAATTTACACATGAATAAAGCATACCGAGACTCGTTCAAAGATTGGTACAATCATTATTCACTTTTTTTCCTTTTCATATAAGTTATGCCATCCTTACGTTTTAAAGCAACAATACAATACAAAATCATCACAATTTTAATACGATAGTAATCGACAACTTCCGTGAAAATTACGGACGCGCCCGATCTGTATTACGATTACATTTTTAACTGACTGTACTTATAAAAAATATTAAAAAGGTAAGCGAAATTCTTCAAATATTTTATTTATTTTTACACCAATTTATAGTTGATATAATTCCCTTGCCGGTATCACTGAAGCAAAAACAGTCTTATAATTGATGTTCTATGTATGGGTCAAAGTATTGAGACAAATGACCAAAAAAAGCTGACTAAAAGTCTTGCAATCCTTACCATTTCATATGGAAAATGCGGTGGTACTTTTTTAATTAAAAAAGGTAAGTGAAATACCAAATTAATCTTTTTAAAATTTACATCATTATAAAGAGGAAAAATAATATTAATTCGTCTGACCGAAGCAAAAACGATTAATTACACGGTTTTTTATTTAATAGGATTAAACCGAAATCTCCCTTCTTTGTTTAATGTGTAAAAGCCGCGTCTAATCGATTATCGGGAAAACATGAAAGTTCCATATGATTGATTTGAAAGCGCAATTCTTGCTTCCGCTACTAGTTTTGGTTTCAAAGTTATCAAATTGTTTCAAGCATGGACCTGTGCATTAGCTTACTATGACTCTTCCTATTTATTTTGAGGGAGTAAAGTACGCAATAGATTGAAGAGTACCGGAATAAATATGGTAACCGTTTAAGAATGAAGCCTGTTTGACAACTTAAAAGTATTAGCGTGTACAGGGATTGTCATGGAACATAATTGACTTGTCGTACGTTGCATTATTGAATGGCTCTGTTGGTAGCGAGTATTGCCAATCATCAAATACATTGTAGATGATTTATTTTCTTTCATATAAAGATCGAAAATATCTGCTTTTTAACTTTATTTTGATAACCTTTCGTTAAAAGAATTTTATCTCGTCCCTTCTTCCCAACATGGTATGAATTTAAAAACGCAGTTTAAAGTGTACTGTAACACCGGATACAGCTCCTTTCGAATACAGCTCCCCCGTGAGCTGTATTCAGTACACATTAACGAATACAGCTCCCCGGGAAGCTGTATTCGATGCGCTTCAACGAATGCAGTTCCCCTAATCAAATGGGAGCTGTAATCAGGGTTCTTGTACCTTTTTCGTTTAGAGCGCCCCAGTGATCCTATGCAACATAGACGTATCATTCGTTTATACAAATATGCCGTAAATAATTTATTATGAAATAACAAGGATCT
Source organism: Saxidomus purpurata (assembly GCA_022818135.1). Classification (NCBI taxonomy): domain Eukaryota; kingdom Metazoa; phylum Mollusca; class Bivalvia; order Venerida; family Veneridae; genus Saxidomus; species Saxidomus purpurata. The sequence continues at coordinate 24,580 of JAFMSR010000061.1, forward strand.
ATACCGCTTTTTAAGATGCAGTACTTAGTCATGGGCTGTATTGGTCGGACAGTTGAATGAAAATTTGAAGTTTAATTACTTTTTTACTGATATTTTCATATGACGGTAACACATAAGGCAAAAATATTATGACGGAATGAAGCTCATACACATCAATGGTGTACGGCCTGACAGACGGACTGATAAGACAACATACAGGAAAGGACAACAGACAGATGGTGGGACAAAGAGACGGACGATATAGATGTAACATGCAGTATATTGAACATGTGTTAGATGTTTTGCCCAGCAAGCATGTGCATATTGGACCAATATCCGTTTTAAGTAGGCTAACTGATATCTGTTTTTGATATTGGTACGATATTCAGCCGATATCAACCGTTTACCAAGAACAACACGTTTTGTATAATAAGATGAAATATGTTTAAATTATTTCATAAATCATTTAAGAGTTAACGTTAAATTACGTTAAATTCATTTCCAAATAGGTACAAATCTTATTTAACACAGTGGATGTTTCGATATCGGTCCAACCTCGGTTTGATATCAGAAATAGAGAAATGGGGCATGTTTGAGGAATAGATAGGCAGGACAAAATAACTTTGAATATAAGTTAGTTATTTTCTATATTGAGAACTTGTTTATATGTTCGGCTAAATAATTCATACTTCATTCAGCCCGGGATATACCGCCATTTTGGATCATATTTGAAATGGACACTTTGTGCAAATTCTCCTAAATTGGGTTATCTTATGTAAAGGTAAATCATATTTTACTTAATTCAATTCAAACTGAAATACGGTTGAAGTTAACAATGTGTTTTTGTATTTTTAACTCCCCCATATATAGGGAAGGAACAGTAGTTAGCTATTATAACAGGTTTTCGCAATTTAAAATGTTGTCTGTGGAGCGGATGATGAATAAAATATAGTCTGATCCATATGGCATGTTAAGATAATAGTCAGTCCTTTCATACATCGGACCTTTTCAGTATATGGTGCGTACGTTTCTTTATGTACAAAAATATATGTACATTTGTATTGCACAATTACTACAGTTTTTCATATCGGTCTGATAGAGAGCCAATATAGGTCCAATAAAATTATGGTTTTTAAGCCGGTCCAATATCGGGTTGATATCAGAAATGACACCGGCCGATATTGCGTCAACTTTGCAAAACCGAGGTCGGTCCGATATAAAAATCTGGTATTGGGCCGATATTGACGGCGATATCGGACCAATGTCGGCATGATGTATTATGCTTGCTGGGTGGGCAATTAAGGTTCCTTCTTAATTATAATTATATTCTAATAAAGCAAAAATAGTAAGATTTAGTCTTATTGGCATATGCTTTGCTTCGAATAACGCTCCGCTATACCAAGGGAGCTGTATTCGTTAATGTGCACCGAATACAGCCCCCCCCGCGAAGCTGTCAGCTGTATTCGAAAGGAGCTGTACTGCTAGAGTTATTGTAATTATATACATGTACATTTATTACATTTCTCTGTTGTTGTTTGAATTAGGGGCACTCTTAAGTAAATGAAATGTATATGATTGAGTCATATCTTATCATCTTCTGTCGTCGAAACATGTCATGAAACATTCGATTATAATAGAATTGACCGTGCAAGGACTCAAACTCAGTTCCCAAGAAGAAGTTTAGCATAAATGTAGTCTTCAATGCTGTTAGCGGGAAATGTAATTGAGTGGTTGATGATACATGTATCACTAAAGGATGTTGAGGTTAAATTTCATAATAGCACTGCCAGTCAGCCTTACCTATCTAAAATAACTGGAAATATAAAATCGACTTTTGCGAATAGGCATACAGTCATTTTATAACGGTTTGCGATTTGCATACAGTGTCTTAGCGAATAGGCATACAGTCAATTCGATACATGTACCGCAAAAAAGGTATTTTCTTTAAAAAAAACTGCAATGAATGGACGGTTATGTTGGAACTTATCTACGGATAAGACATCCTTGTAGCGGATTGTGGCTAATTAAGTTCGCTTAACAATGCTGGGAAGAGATAAATTGACAAAATATCGCAATTTTAGAACAACTGAACTATTTACAACAATTCTTTGCTATGTTTTCAAAAAAATAAACAATGTGAAACCTAAACTTCGATATTTCCTGATACATGGTATTATCTCTGTATCAAATAAAATTGGAATACTTACTGTACTCTTTCTATTTCTACTTGGAAACTTGAAAAATAATTGCATAGTAAACTTAAAAACAGTTACTGTATGCATATTCGGTGGCGACTTTGGTACGTGGCATTCCCTGTTTGATATTATTTTTGTTTTGTTTTTTCCGGTTTGATACAGTCTGAGTTCGTACACTGTGAGTTATATCGGCAAGGGAATTATATCAACTACAAATTGGTGTAAAATAAATAAAATATTTGTAGGATTTCGCTTACCTTTACAATATTTTTGATAAGCACAGTCACTTAAAAATGTAATCGTAATACAGATCGGGTGCGTCCGTAGTTTTCACGGAAGTTGTCGAATTATATCGTATTTAAATCGTGGTGATTGTGTACGTCTTGTTGCTTTAAACCAGGATGGCATAATAATATAAAGAGGAAATAAGTGAACGATGATTGTACCGATTTAAATGTTAGCTCTTTAACGAGTCTCGGTACCTTTTATCCATGACATGTGTAAATTGAGTAAATTAAAAGGACTGCATTTGGTTAAAGTTAAATATGTATTGTAGCAAATTGACTTATTTTGACACTTGTTTTAACTCAACGTAAACAGGCTGATGTAACACCTGTGAAAAAAACAATTGTGCATAATTTTGACACATTTTCACAGGAAATAGTCTTACATTTTAAATCATAGACTGGTGTAATGTCACACAAACACACATGCGTACATTGTATGTCACTTTCAAATTGTGACGCTTATTTTATACAAAAAAATTGTTTTGAGTTTTTACGTCCGGGTAGATCTCACCTGTCATAAATGTGATGTTGTTTTTTTTTTTTGCTATTTGTGCACATATTGACAATTGTCGACAATAAATGTATGTTTGCTTTTAGTCGGTTTTGCAGACATTACATTGTAATCTAAAGTACAGTCTGCACAATGAGGGTTTCAAAAGGTTGGGATGGTTTTAGATATTAATTTGCATGAAGATAAAACCTCAAACAAACATCAGGATTAGATTACTGTATTTAATACGAAATAAACCTGACTAAACTTTAAATTTATGAAAGTTTAAAATCTATCACGACATTTATTTGTGCATGGTGATAAAATTTCAATTTGATTTTCTTACAAAGAAAAAGCTTGTACGAATTATTGCTCCAGGAAAAAGGCAACTCGACACTTTAGTAGCATAGTTGAATCAAAAGCAGTTTTGTGCGCTCTAAATACTAGTAAAACGAGTACATGCAATATCTTAATCTTACTTTTTATTCACTTCTCATGAGCTTACCTTATACTTTAACACATTGACAAACAATTTGAAAAGACTAAAGTATACTTCTGTCAACGATTCTTATAATTATTTACATTTACTCCATCATGTCACAGGTAGTCATTTAATCTTGTGACAGTTCAACTTTATTTTCGTGTCTTGGCAAGTGCCATATCAGATGAAATGAACAAACAAGAGGGCCAAGATGGCCCTATATTGCTCACCTGGCTACCATTGGCTATAAAACAAGGTCATCAATAGATAGCAGAAAGGGTCAATTTTGACCTGGGGGTCATGATTTGAACATTCTTGGCCGAGGTGGTTTCAGAGATAAAGACTTTTAATAATTTTCCTATATAAGCCTATGTTAAATCAAGAGACCCCCGAGTGGGGTCAATTTTGACCCCAGGGTCATGATTTGAACAATCTTGGTGGACTTCACTAGGCAATGCCACATGATAGATATCTAAGCTATAGGCCTTGTGGCTTCAGAGTAGAAAATTAAAAACAATTCCCATATATAAGCCTCTGTAAAAACAAGTGACTTGACTCAGGGATCATAATTTGAACAATCTTAGTAGAGATCCACTAGGCAATGCCACATGCTAACTATCTAAGCTCATAGGCCTTGTTTCAGAGAAGATTTTTTAAGTTTTTCCTACATATTTCAAAATAATCCCCAACACTTAATTGTTTCGTTCTAGCTTCTACACTCAACAACTTTTCTAAGTATACACCTCAATTTTGTATCATATCAAAATGATTTTGAAAGATACGGTCATGAAAATTTGTCAACAAATTATTGGATTCATTCTCTCAATAATAGGTATAAAGTTGATAAGCATGAATTGTGATTTCATTGTCTCAGAGAGTTTATATCACCACACCCCTAAATGTGAAATTCACAAAACTGTAAATTATGGTAAACCTTAATTTCTTCTAAATTATCAAGAACAGTAAACTTTTTGTTAAAAAACGGTTTCTGGTACCAATTTCAAACATCCCGCTTTAATAAAAATATCCTGTCAACACTAAATTTATTGACGGAGTTGATCTGTTTAACCTTATAAAAAACTCCTTTGCCATGCATTTATCTAACAAATCTCGTCAATTGGATCAATTGGTCCAAACAGTGCTGTATTTTCTCCAAAGTGATGTTTTCACACAACAAACTGACCATAAGAGATTCATGAGAAGTACCAAAAACCAGTTCTTGAAGACGATTACGTCCTAGCCACAAATGAGTTGAAAAAACATTAGGGTGCTCATTTTCCATCAAATCTTCATCCGATCGAAATGAAGTGGCGGATAAGATTCAGGCAAAAATCCCTTTTTACACTTTACATCTTCCCAAGAACATCTCCATAAAGGATTTGAATGATCAAACATTGCCACAAGTCTGCTAATTTGATTTAAGTTAATCATAAATGGTCGTCTGTGTTACACGCAGATTGATGACAGTAATAAAACAGACGTTTTTGTGACTTTTGAATATTGGGGTTATTGTGTTTACAGCGTTGCGGACCAATGAGTTCGATACCTATCTTTATAACTCTGATGGAATGTTAAATATCAATCTTTGATCTTATGACTTTGAAATATTCATCAAAATATCTTGAAAATTGAAACAACTACAATATTGCTTTTGAGTGTATACTTAGAAAAGTGGTTGAGTTGTACGCATGTGAAAATGTTGTAGCGCATTTATCTCTGTTCTGTAGATTTTACGCACGTGTAACGTTGGGGTCAGGCGCACGGGAAACAGTACTGTGTCGATAGTAATATCCACCTTGTAAGTTGAGACATTCATCACGTAAATTTTGTTTTCAAAGATGACGCACACATTCTGTCTATCCTGATGTTTTTTTTTTTCACGGCGAACAGGAATATGAAATCAATGACATCGATTTTGTATATGCATAATTAAAACTTTGTTATTTCAATGTTTCACATTTATATAATAGATATGTACTACATTTTAAGATAATTTATTGCTTTAAGGATACAAACACACCAAAAGACTTTTAATCGCGCGAAAAAAAGAAAAATGTGAAAGTGTGACTGTCATTGTATTACAAGTTGGTGGTACCGCGTATGATTTATGTTGTGAAACTTCATTTGAATACATAAAATACGGATGCTTTAATATATGTTTCAATGTAATAAAATTAATTAAACAATTTATAGATTAATAGCTTATAATCTCATGTGGTTTGTCGGCATGATACTGCCGAGAAATTATTACACGAATAGTACTGCATTGGGTATATTTAATAAAAGTTAATAAGATGCTGTGGTATATTCATGAAATGAAAAGACTCCCCCCCTTAAACTGATAAATCTATAATAGCTCCATAGCTCAAATAAGCGTTGCTTCATTTCACTGTTATCATGTTGCTTTTTAAACATAATAGCACAAAAAGATAGCTGGCATGAATGCAAAAAGTTAAAGATTTCTATTTTAGCGTAATACATGGTACATGCACATCATAATACCCCCCGGGCTAATAATATGCAAGCAAATATCGATTTTTACTGATTGAGTGACCGAAACAATCAGCGGTTTTCCGGTCTGTTTCGGTAAATTTACGACCGCAAGCGAACTGTTCGGCCGCCACTACCTGTTCATCGATTTTCAGACCATGTTTATCTTTACTAGCGCGAAATAGAGAACAAATTGTCGCATATGGTTCTTTGCATAATTCGTAAGAATGTTGTTAACATGATTAACTTTATTAGCAAAATCTGTCATTTGAAACATAAAGAACGATGCAAAAAAAAGAGACATTGATATTTTAGGTTTAACTGAAAATAAAGTTTTTATCTACTGAAAGATCAAAACTTGAAACAATACATAACTTAAATTTGTAGAAACTATATTTATTTATTATCATGATCCAATATAAAGTTATTATGCTTCTCAACTCTTTAACCGTCAACAAGGTCTTTCAAATAGTATGGTCCGGAAACGAGCGTAATACGATAAATAACCTGCCTCGGATTACGTGACAAACATCCGGGTTCCCGCAATTTTGGAAAAAGAAAGAAAATATTGAAACTTTATATCTACGTATATCTCGATATTTGACCAACAAAGTGATCCTTAATACAATATATGAATTCCCTTATCCTCTAACATGATGTTATATTTTCCCGATGTTTCGTTTTAGGTGGATTTACGCATAGGAAAGTTGACTTGATACAAACGGCTTTTTTCACAAATGACCGAAAGCCGAAAACCGACCTAATTTTAGGGCTTCTTTCCTACGTGCATGGTGTTCATGGGATTAAAGTAGCAGCTTCTTCTCATAGATTTAAGTCGAATGTACTTATGTTATGTCTTAGATTTTCGTATTTCACCCGTATTTTAATTTTCTGGGACGGTTAGATCCGTTCAAAATCTAAAAAATGGCGTCACCGGTGATTTTTTTTCGCGATACGGTGATATTTTGTGAACAATTATCACTGTGTATTTAGGGTCAAATGATGGAAAATTGCTAATTAAAATGTAAATAAAGGGTTAGTTTTTAAAAGTTATGAATTAGATTTTTGGTTTTTACATTTAATAACATAATAACGTACAGTTTTGTCAGACCAGTATCGCGAGTCAAATTACCATCCATTTAAATGACAAAATGACGGGCAGTTTTGCATACTACTATCGGACAAAATACCAGTTAACACTGCAGATTTCATAATACCGTGCCGTTTCAGTGTTTGCATTACACACAGGTAGTAAATGACGTAGATGACACATTCTGTAGTTAGCTCCGCCCAAATCCATTCATCTATCGTACGCGCTGACCACTATACTGACAGTACAACTATATATTCAAGTTTACACATCTTCAAGCTGCAACTGCGACACTATTTGAATCTAGTGCTTATGTATTCGTAGGATAAAATCGGTTAATTCTAAACCTCGAAAGTATATTTCTTAAAACAGCTGTACTGAAACTATTACCTGTATACAAACCGATCTATTCAATTTTTACCAACGAAACCGAACTGTACTGCGCGTGTTCTATAATCATGATAATTTATACTTTTATGTTATATAGTCCATGTAATAAAATGTTGATGCCTCGGCTAAGTCTCTGAAACGGTTGCTGAGCTAAGAAGACACGGTTGTATAGAATCTGACTGTTACAACGTACGTTTTACAAACATGATTCCAAGAACATTTCTTGCAGGATGTTTCGAATGAACTGTTTTAAGGCATTTTATATTCGTATATCACTGTTGAACCTGCAGAGAATATAGCACCGCTAATCATCTTTCCTGTATATTTTTTCATTAGTGGAATCCTTTCTAAAGCGATATTACAAATGTATCAATAGTTGTTTGTTGCATCACCGTCGATTGTATTTTACGAGAAAACCGAAATTTACCTTCGTAAAATTTACAAAAAATGTCTAGATCAATGAGTGACCACACTTTAAACTTACGGTAAATTGTATACATGTATATGCACTCCGAGTATAGCAATCTCAGATCCAGGTAAATGTATCAATCGTATGTCGATAAAATAAACACAAATTGAAAACATCAAAACTTGGCTCGCTTGTACATGTAATCGTCACCAACGAAGTGAACGAAACTACTTTATATAAAACAAAGTAAATTTCATTTGTACTGGCGATATGTCAACTTGTTGGCAATGTGATGTACTTGTCTACCAGTATAGGTAGTCCTAGAAATAAGACCGCATTTATTATTTTCAGTTTTCACTTTTATGATATTTTATTTTTTTATATTCATTGAAAAATCCTGTCTTCAGATATAAAAGAAACAAAATTTAACGGTCTTTGAAACATTTCTTGCTACATACATTATCATTTTACAGATTTCAGAGCAGCGACAGAAACAGTTTAGCACTCTTGTAAGTCAAAAACAGCACGTGCAAAGCATGCGCGGTTAAAACAAGATATCAGTTTAGTCGTATTTTATAATGCATAATGCGAGTATTGCGTTTCGGATTATTTATAGACAAACTAGTATGAAAGAGCGAAATCGAATGTGTATTTATTTATCACATAAGTGATCTACATGTACGTAAAGACCGACTAAACACTATTAAATGCCGTAAATAATATGACCGATTGTGTCATAGACCTATGTCCACACAGACAACAGTGTGCATAACCCACGTGACTTGCGACGTCATTTTTAGCTACTGCGCCAAGTAAAAGAGCTCCCGACTCGGAGTTTCAAAAGGCTGTAAGTATTTCATTTTTAGGTCTATTACTTTGAAATATAGCTTACTCTAAGTGGAAAACAGTCTTCTTTCCATAGATTATAATCTATCCTTCACCAGTTTAGTATTTTGGTCCCCAAAATGAGGCAAATGGTCAAATTTGAGAAATCTTGGGAGCTAATGTGACAAGTGTTCACACATTTTTGTAACCTAGCCCATAAATATGTACATAAACAATGTTTCTATCAGTGAACGAGAGTTCACGAGGATGATTAGCATTTGAAAAATGATTTAAAAAATGACTTAAATGCAAAGAAAGCTAAATATTTGTTCTTTTGAAAATGGGCTACGGTGCAAGCAAATTTAGTAAGGGCTAATGCGACAAGTCACTTTTAGAGTACGGTGCAAAAAATTAAACAATTTATTTTGAAAAACGACAGAGCTTTGAAAGAAAAATATATATATCAGAATTGTTTAAGATAACTGCGGACCTTAGGACCAGAATTAAAAAAGTAGATGGAAAAGTACGAAATTCAGCCCAGGTAAAGATATACATCTATATTTTCAAGAATTAAATTCTGTTTTTCTATTTAGCTTTAACATTCATATGGGGGCACCCGTTTTTCTAACGAAAATTGATCTTTTTTCTATCATAATTTCAATAATATTTTGGCGATTTCAATTTTATCATTATTTTGACAACAACCTTTATTTGGTAGAAGCAATTTTAACGTGTCTCATGCATTACAAAACCAATATTTCTGCGAAAACAAATAGTCCGAAACCAAAAACGTAGTGAATTTGTTCCGTCAAAATTTACGGATTTTGACATATAGCGCATTATCCGCGAGGTCAAAGTTTTTTATAGATTTATATTATGTGCATCAGGTTGTGCTCTTAAAAATAATCGAATAAAAAAGGCACGTGTTCACGTTGACTTTTTCCAAAAAATACCTTTTAAAATTACGATCAAATGCTAAAAACGCGCCATTGACAACGACGTTATGCGTCGCTATTACAATGTGTTATGACAAACACTGAAATAATTAATAATATTAATTTTTTTTTCGCTCGCTCGCTCCTATTTTTTTAGGATATATTCCGATGACCAAGAAATTAAATTGGTGTGGCCTTATCTAAATTAACCCTCAAATAAGTAGCCATATAATATTTGAACTGATTTTGCAACCAATCAGAGTCAGCATCTGTGTATAAGATATTTAGACATTCGATTAAATATTTATAAATAAAATAAAATGAAATACTCTTTGCTTCCATGTATTGTAGCCTTTCCTATAGAAATATCCGTATTTTTCAAAAGTAACATTGTCTAAGTCCAAAGTATCAGCTTTTGTAACTGCAATCGCTTCCCATTGTCCAAGTAAAATATGAACATCATTTAATGTTGGTCCCGCTATTAAGATGGCGTTTAGCCAAATGAACGAGCAAACTGAACATAAACTAACCGATGATATAAACACAACGTTTTAAATCTTGACTATGCATACCGTGTATATAAACACAGCGTATTAAATATTGACTATGCATACCGTGTAGACATGCTATATATAAGTTTTATTAATGGGTCTTCCTTCATTCTACATGCACTTTCGTTAGAAACCAGGTATCCCCAAATCGGGTGGTTTAAAATCAGCCTAAGAAAACCATAAAAGTGAAAATACTAGCATGGCACATGTCCCAATTGGGACTTTCTTCTCTGTGCTCTGCAATAAGAAAGCAATATCTCTGTATTTACGAGGACGTGTCCCTAGTATGTTTTCCTCGTTGAATAGAGACGAAATATGTCCTTCAGCAATACATCTGATGCAATATGTCCCGTCTGTTAATACACATGTTTCTTTAATTAGTATCTCTTAATAGCAATGCATCTACGCCGAAAGTATATGTTTTGCAAAGTCGACATTTAGCATTACATTCTGGTCAGGGGTTTTGGAGATTTAGGGTCCACAAGATTTTACTATCTCGAGCGTCTGTGACCCTGACGTTTGACCTAGTGACCCGACACATGGACCCTCCTGCACATATATGCATGGTACTTATCTCTTCTGTGGAGGATAATCAAATTCTGACCAGTAGTTTTGAAGATTTAGCATCCACAATAGTTTACTATGTCGAGCCTCTGTGACCTTGACCTTTAACCAAGTCACCCGAAACATGGACCATGCACAACTAGGCATGGTACTGATCTCTTCTGTGAAGTATCATCAAATTTTGACCAGGTGTTTTGGAAGATCTAGTGTCCACTAAATTCCGTCTACAGACAGACAAACGGACGGTTTTAGTGGTATTAACTTTTAATTGCCATGTGTCGCAGTATGCAGATAAATTATTGAGCATTGACTGTAAAGCTTATGGTGTGTGTGCGAATAAAACCGTGTCATCCGCGAATAAAAGAATGTATAATTCTAAATAATCTATATTGAATATATTATCAATATTTCCGTTAATATTATTAATTAAATCATTTACAAATAATGAAAATAGAAGACTAGAACTTGGAGCTCCCTGTTTTGCGACAACATTTGAGTCGAAACAGAATGAAGTTTGATTTTTATACCTTACTGCGGCTTTAACACAACTGCACCTATTTTGAATGGCTTTTACAAACGTTGAACTCACCTTTTCTTGGATCAATTTATTGAACATAAAGGAGCGTTCCAATTTTTCGAATTATTTTTCAAAATCTATAAAAGCAGCATATAATTTCATGTTATTTAAATGCGTTTTAGCAATAATTGAGTGTAATATGAAGATCCAATCTATATAATTGATCATACTGTTAGATACGGAAGCGTCCTGGTGCCAATTCATAATGTTCTATAAAAAAAATAACTCCTACGTAGGACTTTGTAACTCCTACGTAGGACTTTATAACTCCTACGTAGGACTTCATAACTCCTACGTAGGACTTTTTAACTCCTACGTAGGACTTTATAACTCCTACGTAGGAGATAAAAAAGCCTAATTAGGAGTTTATGACTCCTACGTAGGACTTTAAACTCCTACTTAGGAGATAAAAAAGCCTAATGAGGACTTTATAACTCCTACGTAGGACTTTATAACTCCTACGTAGGACTTTATAACTCCTACGTAGGAGATAAAAAGCCTAATTAGGAGTTTATAACTCCTACGTAGGACTTTATAACTCCTACGTAGGACTTTGTAACTCCTACGTAGGAGATACAAAAGCCTAATTAGGAGTTTACAACTCCTACGTAGGAGATAAAAAAGCCTAATTAGGACTTTGTAACTCCTACGTTGGAGATAAAAAGCCTAATTAGGAGTTTATAACTGTATGTTTGCCAACAACAATAACTGTAGCTTTCAATCTATGATTAAACAGCAGTTCTTTAAATATCACACACACCCTATACATTAGAGCCATAAAGGAGGAATTCTACCAAATATATTCAAGTTGGGACCTGTTGGTCAAAATTGACCTTGTTCAGGGATTTTACATTCTTCTCTGAATCCATTAATCAGGCTTATTTTAGCAATCTTAACAATGTGACTTTTGTGAGCAATTCAGGGCCATCATAACTCTCTTGTTGTTAAGATAAGAATACGCTACGATAGCCTTGTGGTAGAGGGTCATCTTTGTGTGTGGGAGGTCATGGGTTAGATCCCAGGCCGCGTCATACCAAAGACGTGAAAAATGGTATCAGTAGCTCCCATGCTTGGCGCTCAGCATTAAAAGGGAAAAACTGGCCTCTTCTCTCATACCATCCTGGCGATATTCATATTATGGGCAAGCACTGAGAATAATCATATGTGCTGTACTGTTGGCAGCTCTTGTTAGCAGCCCAGTGTAACAGCCCAGTTTTCCCCCAGTGAGTCAATTCAGACTGGGGGGGGGGGGGGGTGAGAACTGACTAGACAATTTCTTACCCCTTATAAAATTATGTATGTAATTCTGTTATAAACTCCTAATTAGGCTTTTTTATCTCCTACGTAGGAGTTATAAAGTCCTACGTAGGAGTTATAAAGTCCTACGTAGGAGTTATAAAGTCCTACGTAGGAGTTATAAACTCCTAATTAGGCTTTTTTATCTCCTACGTTGGAGTTATGAAGTCCTACGTAGGAGTTATAAAGTCCTACGTAGGAGTTATAAACTCCTAATTAGGCTTTTTATCTCCTACGTAGGGGTTATAAAGTCCTACGTAGGAGTTATAAAGTCCTACGTAGGAGTTATAAAGACCTACGTAGGAATTATAAAGTCCTACGTAGGAGTTATAAAGTCCTACGTAGGAGTTATAAAGTCCTACGTAGGAGTTATAAACTCCTAATTAGGCTTTTTTATCTCCTACGTAGGAGTTACAAAGTCCTATGTAGGAGTTATAAAGTCCTACGTAGGAGTTATAAAGTCCTACGTAGGAGTTATAAAGTGCTACGTAGGAGTTATAAAGTCCTACGTAGGAGTTATTCTTTTTTATAGAACATTATGAATTGGCACCAGGACGCTTCCGTAGTTAGACGATTAAGTAAAACATGTGAATAAACTTTTTCAATAATTTTATTAAAAGTTATACCTCTGTAATTTTTAACTTCTTCTATGTCACTCCCTTTTTGAAATAGGGATAATAATTCCTTAATTTTATGCATTAAGATATTCACCTGTAAGGAATATTCTGTTCAAAAGGGATACTATGAAATGATATACTTCATCAAATGAACATTACATATTTCTGCAACTATAACGTAGATACCACTATTTCTATTGCTATTCTGTGACAAAATGGCTTTTCTATGTCGTCTTAGAAATGGAAAGATGAAAAAAGAAAAGGTGGTCATATCAGAAGTGAAGAACTATAGAAAGCGGAAGACATGTAGTTGTTATATGATCATTAAAAACATTTCTCGGTTTTTTTTAAGGAATTACAAAACAAAAGCCGTCAAATCTACAGAATCAGTTAGGACTTTACGTGGATCATGTATGTGTTTTAAGGAGCAGAGGAAAACTTGAGAATTCATGTCTAAGTGAAGGAGCTTAGTATCAAATTTTACTACCACGAAATGAAAGATTGACAAGACATATTTCCTGGAAAAAAACACAGAACTTGCACAAACTTTTTAACTTACAAAATAAAAACTGGATCCAACGTAGTCGCGCGACAGCTCGATATGTTGTAAAAGCGTGTACTGTGTGTTGTCGGTATGAAGATGGACCTTATAAAATGCCACCCATGCCTTCCTTCCAAAACATAAGAGGAACGAAGTCTCTTCCATTCAGTGATACGTGCTTAGACTATATAGGACCGTTGCTCATAAAATTTTCCAATGGAACAAAGAATATATGGATTTTACTATTTATATGTCTTGCGAATCGTACAATACACCTTGAATTGATTCTTAGGATGTCAGCAGAATAAGATTGATTGTGTATCCGAAAGTTTATATGTCAAAGGGTTTCACCTGTCCTAATAAGTAGTGATAATGCTGTACAATTCAAATCAACGTGTTCTGTGATCAAACGTGGTGAAATTCGTACGCAGGAATGACTTCGGATGTCGGTGGAAATTTGTACAACTCTCATGATGACGATGTGGAATCTACCAGTGAGACTGTTAATTAAGAACACAGCTACCTAAACGTCATTCAAATGAGACGGACACCTGATGAATAAGGACACTCACGCCCTTCTCGCCCACCTAGAAATCGAAAGCAGCCAAAGTGATTGTCATTTGATGATTGACAACTTGGATAGCAAATACATGCGATAAATGAACTGAACACGAAAGACACTGAATTTTATTTTCAATGTACTTGTTCTTTTGGGTGGTGTGCATTCTGACGTCGTCTAGTGTAACTTGTTATGTCATGTCTTTAGTTTTGCACTGCACTGCCATTGGATAGACAAATTAACTCTTAGTCACTTCTAAATCTGATTTTAGCTTTGCATGTTGACAGCGGTATAGCATATATACCTGAACTTTCATACTTACCTCATTTACCATATGGATACTACGTTTTAACTTCGGCAAAATACTTACCTAAACTTATATTGATTATATACTTACCTCCAGTGATGATTAATGTTAAAGACCTATTTGCTGCTATGATGTGAATTTAGAAGGAATCACCATAACAGATTACGGATCTTTGATCGTTTATATTTGCATTCTTAAATATTATATTGTTTTTTACACAATTTCAGCGTTTTGTAGCCCTGCCAGTGTGTACATGTTAAATATGCAACGATGTTTCAGTACACGATAATACACAATGTACTTATAATTCTCTTTCGAGTTTGTGAGCAGGAAAATTCCTTTCATTCGGCTTCAAGCTACCACTCTCTTTTCCCACCAAGTCCAGTGAAAGATGCGTTCACATGAAGCGTAACAGGTTTCATCTAGTCCGCAAATCCAAAAACTGGATCGTTTCACCTTCTTTGTCGAATGTCGCTTCTGTTTCTTGGTAGGGTGTCCTATCAACGGATCGGATCAGAAAGAGGCCTGGCTATAGACTCAAAGCCCTTAATGAATCGTCGTTAGTATCTGTGGAATCCCAAGAACTGTCAGACTACCTTCACGGACTTTGGAGTGGTGCAGTTCTTTACGACTTCTGACTTTTTCGGGTCAGCCTTTATGCCCTCCTCTGAAACAAAATGTCAGTGGACTGCTTGATCTTTAGCTGGTATTCTGCTAAACGCTGAAAACTTTGTCGAGGCGATCGAGTCAATATCCTTGCAAAAGATGATGATATCGTCAAAGTATATTAGACAGTCTCGCAGGTTGAGGTCACCCATACAGAGCTACATCAATCGCTGAAAGGATGCTGGTGTGTTGCAAAAGCCGAAATGCATTCGGTTGCATTCATAAAATCCGAGTGCCCAAAAATAAAAAGCTGTTTGTCAGACTCCTCTAAGTTTATTTACCAATATCTCGACATGAAGTCCTACAGCCGTGGCCATTGATCTGCAGCATTTCATATTAGTTTAACTACGCCTATACACCTTTCTTTCTTACAAAAAACCGATACATCTGTCGATTCATAAAGTGGGAGAATCCATTATAAAATTACCGCTTAAAATAGGGGTGTCGTTAGTACATTCATGTCGTTAGTACATGTGCTTAAATTTAAACATTTCTTTACGTCATTAAATACAAAATGAAGACTAGTAAATGTGGCAGATCTTATGCACAAGGTAAAAAGATTTCAGCGGATTTAAAATCGCAAGTAATTGACAATTTAGTCAAATACTTCATCCTCCGAAAGACAATGTCGTCTTTCTCAACTATTCACGTTATTAGCGTGACATAAAAAACTGACCGGCGAGCTTAACCTCTCGACTATTTTTAGTGGACTTGTCAAGAATTCATGATTCAAAATTTTTTTGGAACAATCTCTATCTCAGCCAGTTTGTATTTACTGAACATGACCCGGAAAGTAACTACATATTGTCAAATCACCAGTACGTTTTCTGTAAAATTAGCGTTGCGGCATACTGAGTAGAGTTAAGAAAGTTTTGAAGCAACATAATCATTGGAGTCGGTGTAATTTATTACCAAACGATAGCTTCTCAAAGCCGTGATGCACAAAGTCATTAAGTTACACCTCAGTTTATCCCGAGAGGTCAAAAAAGCGTAGCTTGTACCCAATTCAAGGTCAGTATGAAATATCCGTGTTACTCAATTATATTTGTTGACAGGTTGTGCCGCAAAACCAATCTTCATAACCAGAGTTTGAACCCGTCACACGAAGGCTTCTGGATTCCAAAATAAGAAAATGAAACACATTATTATATTACCGTGTGATATGAGTATTTGTAATATTTACAGCCCGTTGCAAAAAATCCAAAACGGTCTGAAGTAGCTCTACAATCCGCCGAGATGTTGTTTATATGGGAGAAAATATATATAATTTTACATTGTGTAGTATTCCTGCGGTGATTCAGGGGCAGGGGTCATTTCTTTGTAAATGATTCAATATATCTCTTGCTGATAATCTAAATCGCTACCGCAAGTTCATGAATTATTATAAATGTATCATGTTCCCGGGACTTTACGCTAGAACTAGTATCTAATGAAGTCATGCTATACATTTTTTAAATAAAACCGAAAAGCACAGTTTTGGGTGCATATTCTCAAGCCTTGTTTGAATTGTCTTTATGCGTATGACAATATTTGTACAATTCAGTTTTTAAGATATAACGAATAGTATTAGCTGCTTATTTTCAATTAAAAGTGCAGTACGCCATCTTACATAATTGTTGATCATATCAAACCTCTTTCATAAAATGCCTTTTTCACATCGTCCTGTCCATGTTTTACCAAAATAAGAAGAAAATGTTTTTCCGAAATTGATCATAATAATAATAAGTCGCAGCACTTGTTATCTATTCACTTTTGCCGTATTCGGCTTCTGACAAATTTACCAGCCTGCCAAAATCTTTACTTGTTCAAAATTGAAATTTCTTTTCCGTGTGAAATCAATATTTCCAGTCTACATGTAATGCCAGCCCGGCAGTGAACACAAACCTTTTCGTTTTACCTTGAAAGCCTATGGCTTCTCCTATCCTTTTATTTTCGGGAAAGAGTTGGGGTTAATGAGTCTCGGAAAAAAATTGAAATTAACAAAATTTGAACATGAAAATGAAACGACAGACATGGCAGACGGGTTATTTGATCTCATATACAATTTGTTTATTTCATTAATATGTACATATATTATACATGATGAAAATATGGAAATTTGTGAATGTTCATTGACCAAACTTGATAGCATCATGTTGTGCAGCGAGATCATGTTATCACTCTTTAACTTACTATATATTTTCAC
This sequence comes from Saxidomus purpurata, assembly GCA_022818135.1. NCBI lineage: Eukaryota > Metazoa > Mollusca > Bivalvia > Venerida > Veneridae > Saxidomus > Saxidomus purpurata. Next base: position 42,014 of record JAFMSR010000061.1, read on the forward strand.
TTTACGTTTTGATGTAAAAACATAGAATCAATGATAAAGAAAACATATACTAACGAGTTTCAATAAAGTTACAATAAAACGTCGGGAAAACGACAAACTATGTGACTGTGATTAAAAACTGAATGCTTTTGACACGGACATTTTGTTTCCAACAAGAACGTTACAATGTACATGTCGTCAGTGTGACCGCTATATTTACTCTCGCGTACAAATTTATTTTCGGTGTCATTGGCTACACACACATTATTATGATAATGATAAGTGTAACAGTTCTATGACATATCAACTCACTGGCTGCGCGCAAGTTGGTGAAATCACAAAAGACAGTCTCGGAATTTACTTCATGTATGTAATAACTTGTACACAGGAGTACAAACAAAACCGTGAAAGAATAACTTTTGTACTCTTTCGGTCACATTCCGGGGAGCTGCATATGAAGGTCTCGGGGGAAATTTCTGTACACTCATCGGTGTCACTCTTTTTGTATAAGGGGTATCTGTTTACAACATGCTCGTAAATACCTGTACAGATCTATTTAAATTTGTCCATTATACATTGACACCGTAAGGATGGGATTGTAATATTATCGTTTTAAAATGTTTGAAGTTAGTTTATAAATTTTCAAGATGTGAAATCGTATTCTATTCAGTCACGGAAAGTACCTATTATTACACTATATTTCCGTTTCAACTTTGTTACGAATTTTGTGAAATTAAACAGCATTGAGATGTATTTATATAATTACAAACTTTGAATGTAAATATTTTTTTTAAAACAATCCAACTCACACTAAAGGTCGGGTAGTACACGTTGTATTTATCGATCGATACCTGGCTACTTATGGTATATGGTACACCCCTATTTTGAGCGGTTATTTATAATAGAATCTTCCACTTAAAGTTGTATCGGATTTTAGCTAGTGTTAAACGTCTCTGTATGAAACTATACTATCGGGAAATGCTGTACACTTATGGCCACGGCTGTATTTCGAAACATAATTAGCACCAGAGAGCATGTTAAGTGTGTCTTCCACACGTTAGATACAATACATGTCCTTATTCATAGCATTTTGTTTGGAAATTTATACAGAACCTAATGGTGCCGTCATTTTTCCGGACGATGACGACGTTAGAACACAACGGGTTTTTCGATTCACGAATGGCACCTATATCGATCACTTCCCGCAGATGCTGCTTTACTTAATTTTATTGAACGGCCCTGTAAGTATCCTACGATAGGTTTCCTTAAATAGTTTACTGTTGGTATGTTCAATTTTGTGTCTAACAACATTTGATGACCTTAATCCAAAGGTATGGAACGCAACAGCTGTCTTATGTTGTCATATTTATTTTTGTCTTGTCGCCACCGTGTCTTATTATGTCAAATTGTTGCGTGATTGTGTTAGGAAGACGTGTCATCCACGAATCATGTGAACTTGTCTATACATTGTGTGATTATGTCAAATGGCCATGTCGATTTGTCAATGTGTGGTGTTGACTTGTCCACTATGCGTCTTATTATGTCAAACAAACGTGTCATTATGTTAAAAGAGCGTGTTATCATGTCCACGAATCATGCGATCTTGTCTATACAATGTGTGATTATGTCAAATGGCATTGTTGATTTGTCAGTGTGTGGTGTAGACTTGTCCGCAATGCGTCTTAGTATGTCAAAGACATTATCGAAAGCTATAACACTATAATATTATATGTTTTATTTCAATGAATGTTGCCAATGTGATTTGTCAATGTGTGGTGTTGACTTGTCCACTATGCGTCTTATTATGTCAAACAAATGTGTCATTATGTTAAAAGGGCGTGTAATCATGTCCACTTATCATATGATCTTGTCTATACAGCGCGTGATAATGTCAAATGGCCGTGTTTGTCAATGTGTGGTGTTGACGTGTCCACCCCGTGTCTTTTAATGTCAAACAAATGTGTCATTATGTTAAAAGGGCGTGTTATCATGTCCACTTAATATGTGATCGTGTCTATACAGAGTGTGATTATGTCAAATGGCCGTGTTGACTTGTCAATGTGTGGTGTTGAGTTGTCCACTATGCATATTATTATGTCAAACAAATGTGTCATTATGTTAAAAGAGCGTGTTATCATGTCCACGAATCATGTGATTTTGTCTATTCATTGTGTGATTATGTCAAATGGCTGTGTTGATTTGTCAATCTATGGTGTTGACTTGTCTACTTTGCGTCTTATTATGTCAAACAAACATGTCATTATGTTAAAGGGCGTGTTTTCATGTCCACTTATCATGTGATTTTGTCTATACAGCGTGTGATTATGTTAAATGGCCGTGTTGATTTGTCAACGACTGTGTTGACTTGTGCATTCAACGTCCTATCATGTTCACTATTGGCTGATCTTGTTAAATCGATATGTTGACTTGTTCGTTTGGCATGGTGTTGTCAAAGATTTAGTCGCGCGAAACCACAAAGATGGCGGATGACTTGCAAGAAATTTTGAGCGCGGCAGGATTACCGGCTCTAATCAACAGGTTTTGATCCGAAAAGATTGATCCACATGTTATAACCACTATGAGCGACGAAGATCTAGTCAGGGTCGGTGTCGCGACCACCGGAGACAGAATAAGACTTCGTGAAAGTGCAAAAAGGAAACTGGTATGTTACACTGTATACTCTTCACAGTACGGTACACAAATAGATTTATTATTTCATTCCAGGCTGTTATTTCGGTCCTATCTTTTTTTATGAGGTGGGGCGTTTTTTGGGGGACGCATTTCTGAATATCAAGGTCCTATGGTAGGGAAGTTTCCTATTTTATACAAAGAAGAGGTAGTCAACTCTGACCTAGGTCAGATGTTTGTCTGATGCCAGCAGTTACTCTCCCTTAACTGCTTACCACCATTTGTATCATGGCTACGGGAAACACTACCGTATTTCTGATAATTTGACCTTTGTGTGGAAGCAGAGCTTAGACTGTGATATATCTGAAAAGAGAACACTGACCCGAGCCTCAGCTGTAGAATATGTGTACGTGACATGTTTTACTCTCATTTTAAGACTAGTTAAAACAGTTTTAAAAACCTGTGGTGTCGAAAAGCACAATGAATTTGTAAAATGTTTTTGTGAAAATTTTGGGAGTAACGTTTTTACTTTTGGTGTTTGTTTACATCACTTGATTTCTGGTAAGTGATTGTTTTTTTGACACGTATAATCTGGTAAGTGATTGTTTTTTTTGACACATATAAACATTTTTTATTACTTTACCAACGTCCACTGTTGTTTTTTGTCATCGGCGGAAATAAAAAAATCCCCAAAATCACAATTTTATTTTTATATCAAAAGTGAACTTATGGCCCTGGTATTACTCACAAATATTTGTTAAATTTTTGTGCGTCAACACATTCAGTTAAAGTTAAAAAAAAAAATGGATTAGCGACACCCAGGAATGGAACCTGTGTCTCTGAATTGTTTGTCCGTGCAGTTGTTTGTTGTTGTATTTTCAGCTGTATTTCTCTCTCCGGAGCTGGTGGAGGAGATTTTTGACACAGTGGAACCCCGTTCTGTAGCTGTTAAGAACCTGAGAAAAGGGCTGAATGTTTTGGGACTGTATGGTGTAAGTATGCCTTTATATTAAAATTTCAGCTTACCATAGCAGATAGTGCTCATACTGTAGTGGACACAAAAATATAATACATTTTAGCATAATGTGCTTAAGTTTGAGCTGTTGTGACTTCTTAATGCCTGGTGTTCTTAAATTGTTTATTCAAATACCGGTAATATCTGCTCCATCACATGACCAGTGTTGGTCAAATTCACACATACTTTCCAAGGATATTCGAAAAGTAATGAACACTTTCATCACTTGCTCAAGAAAGCTAAATAGGAATTTCTTTGTTTTCTATGTTTCAGTTGTTTGTGGGACTCCCAGAACTGGAATTCCTGCTGCAATCTGCAGCGAATAACATTTCTGTGAAAAGAATAACTACATTATTGAGGCTCAAATTTTCAGAGGAAGGAAGTAATTCACTACGCTTCGAAAAGGAAGTTTACAGCCTCTTCATAAAGTACTTCAGAGAAGTAGCAGGTATACCTCAATATTTACAATAGTGCCATTTGTAAGAATGTGCTTGTTTGCTGTATCCTGACAGGATCTAAAATGTTCTATTCTTCATAGAAGAATACTTAACGGTACACATGTGCATATTTATGTCAATAGTCCCATTGATCATTGCCATAAAATCCGGCATAGAAAATAAAATCTCACTGAAGTTGGCGGCCTAGCGGCCTGAAGTTGGCGGCCTAGCGGCCTGAAGTTGGCGGCCTGGCGGCCTAGCGGCCTGAAGTTGGCGGCCTGGCGGCCTAGCGGCCTAAAATTGACGGATTATGTATTTTTAACAAAAATCACTTACAAATTATGCCTTAAACCAATATAAAATATAAAAACTCAAATTAAAGCTCAACTGTACACAAAACGTCACTGAAAATGTTACGCCTTGAATTTACATTCGAAGAAAATACTCACTTAAAGCTCAACAGAACACACACAAAATATTTACAAAGTCGGTGGATTGGGAATTTTAACAAAAATTAACTTAGAAATAACGCCTTAAAACAAAAAAACTCACATAAATTTTCAACTGAACACACTGAAAAAGATATGTGCAGATAACGGCCTGGCGGCCTGAAGTTGGCGGCCTGGCGGCCTAGCGGCCTGAAGTTGGCGGCCTAGCGGCCTGAAGTTGGCGGCCTGGCGGCCTAAAATTGACGGCTTATGTATTTTTAACAAAAATCACTTACAAATTATGCCTTAAAGCGACTGCACTCCAAATTCTTAGTAAATTTTATTGTTTTGGTAAAATCAATATATATTCAATTTGTCAGCATCAAGATTATTATCTTTGTGTAAGAGCTAAAAATAAAGGTAGAAAAAAAGATTTACCCGAGCCAGGTTTTGAACTCGGATCTTTGCGCTTACAAAAAATTTACAGCGGCTTAACCTACTACACTACGGAGTCAGCTGATTTGATGCGAGTTAAAAATATTGATATACCAAAAAATTAACTTAGAAATAACGCCTTAAAAAAAAAAAAACTCACATTTAATTTCAACTGAACACACTGAAAAAATCTGAAGTTGGCGGCCTGGCGGCCTAGCGGCCTGAAGTTGGCGGCCTAGCGGCCTGGCGGCCTAGCGGCCTGAAGTTGGCGGCCTTGCGGCCTAGCGGCCTGAAATTGACGGCTTATGTATTTTTAACAAAAATCACTTACAAATTATGCCATAAACCAATATAAAATATGAAAACTCAAATTAAAGCTCAACTGTACACAAAACGTCACTTAAAAAGTTACGCCTTGAATTTACAATCGAAGAAAATACTCACTTAAAGCTCAACAGAACACACACACAAAATTTACAAAGTCAGTGGACTGGGAATTTTAACAAAAATTAACTTAGAAATAACGCCTTAAAACAAAAAAACTCACATTAATTTTCAACTGAACACACTGAAAAAGATATGTGCAGATAACGGCTGAAGTTGGCGGCCTGGCGGCCTAGCGGTCTGAAGTTGGCGGCCTGGCGGCCTAGCGGCCTAGCGGCCTAAAATTGACGGCTTATGTATTTTTAACAAAAATCACTTACAAATTATGCCTTAAACCAATATAAAATATAAAAACTCAAATGAAAGCTCAACTGTACACAAAACGTCACTGAAAATGTTACGCCTTGAATAAACAATCGAAGAAAAAAACTCCCTTAAAGCTCAACAGAACACACACAAAAAATTAACAAAGTCGGTGGATTTGGAATTTTAACAAAAATTAACTTAGAAATAACGCCTTAAAACAAAAAAACTCACATTTAATTTCAACTGAACACACCGAAAAAAATCTGAAGTTGGCGGCCTGGCGGCCTAGCGGCCTGAAGTTGGCGGTCTAGCGGCTGGCGGCCTAGCGGCCTGAAGTTGGCGGCCTAGCGGCCTGGCGGCCTGGCGGCCTGGCGGCGTAGTGGCCTGAAATTGACGGCTTATGTATTTTTATCAAAAATCACTTACAAATTATGCCATAAACCAATATAAAATATGAAAACTCAAATTAAAGCTCAACTGTACACAAAAAGTCACTTAAAAAGTTACGCCTTGAATTTACAATCGAAGAAAATACTCACTTAAAGCTCAACAGAACACACACACACAATTTACAAAGTCGGTGGACTGGGAATTTTAACAAAAATTAACTTAAAAATAACGCCTTAAAACAAAAAAACTCACATTAATTTTCAACTGAACACACAAAAAATGATATGTGCCGATAACGGCATAGCGGCCTGAAGTTGGCGGCCTGGCGGCCTAGCGGCCTGAAGTTGGCGGCCTAACGGCCTGGCGGCCTAGCGGCCTGCAGTTGGCGGCCTAGCGGCCTGAAATTGACGGTTATGTATTTTTAACAAAAATCACTTACAAATTATGCTATAAACCAATATAAAATATGAAAACTCAAATTAAAGCTCAACTGTACACAAAAAGTCACTTAAAAAGTTAGACTTTAATAAACAATCGAAGAAAATACTCACTTAAAGCTCAACACAACACACACACAAAATTTACAAAGTAAGTGGACTGGGAATTTTAACAAAAATTAACTAGAAATAACGCCTTAAAACAAAAAAACTCACATTAATTTTCAACTGAACACACAAAAAATGATATGTGCAGATAACGGCCTAGCGGCCTGAAGTTGGCGGCCTGGCGGCCTAGCGGCCTGAAGTTGGCGGCCTAGCAGCCTGGCGGCCTGGCGGCCTGAAGTTGGCGGCCTAGCGGCCTGGCGGCCTAGCGGCCTGAAATTGACGGCTTATGTATTTTTAACTAACATCACTTAAAAATTATGCCTTAAACCAATATAAAATATGAAAGCTCAAATTAAAGCTTATTCTTTTTTTACAAAAGACTGCAGGCAATGCACTCGAACATCATTTTCTTTCTTAAGCGCGGAATAACAACCTAAAAAGTAAGTAATAAAGTTGCATGCATGCAAACTATATGCATTACTTTGTTCAAAACTGGAATAAAACGCAAAGATTTCCCTTGTTGAACATTTTTATTCTAATGACGCTATTGTTTTTATTTCTATTTAAGTCATTTTTTGAGATGAATAGTTGAAACTTTTACAAGAATTCTATTTTATATATTTATTTTATTTTTTGCTGTGTATGAAATTTGAATAAATTTGAAACACGTTAACACTGTTAAAAAAGATATTTTGCCACTTTTGCGTTTCTAAACCGACTGAGTCTATTCAGAAGATAATACACAACATTGTTATTATTTTCATCATAATCAGGATGAAAAATGCTATGCGCTCATCTATTTACCTGAAAATATGTATCCGTAAAGTTGGTTTGCAGATTCGAATCTCGAATTGGTAACTAAGCAATCAGTTTGAAGTTCGTGATTCGAACTGCGAATTGCAGACTAGTTGCCAGTTCGCAGTTCGCAATTCGAATCGAGAACTGCGAACTGGCAACTAGTCTGTAGTTCGCAGTTCGCAATTCGAATCACGAACTGCAGACTAGTTGCCAGTTCGCAGTCCGCGATTCAAATTGCAAATTGGGAACTGCCGACTAGTTTCATGTTTTCAGTTCGCGAATAAAATGAAGACTTGTTGCCAGTTCGCAGTTCGCGACTCGAATTGCGAATTGTAAACTTCAGTCAAGTTCCCTGTTATAAATTCACAAATCGACTTGTTTCCAACTTGTGGTTCGAATTGCTGATTGCAAACCATTCATCAGTTTTCTTTTAGAAAAGCGACATTTCGCGACTTGAATTGCGAACTGCGAACTACAGACTAGTGACCAGTTCGCAGTTCGCAATTCAAGTCGCGAACTGAAAACTAGTCTGCAGTTCGCAGATCGAATCGCGAACTGCAAACTGATTTCTCACTGCTATACATTTACTAGTTTGTGATTCGGTTAGAGAATTGGGAACTGCCACAAAACTACCAAGTTCTCAGTTCGCGGTTTGAATGAAGACTAGCTGTCAGTTCGCAGTGAGAAATCAGTTTGCAGTTCGCGATTCGTACCGCGAAGTGCGAACTGGCAACTAATCAGTAGCTCGCAGTTCGCAACTCGCAATTCGAATCGCGTATTGATTTGCAGTTCGCCATTCGAATCGCGAACTGGCAAATAGTCTCCATTTAAACAAACGAACAACAACAGTGAGGGGAAAAGTGAGCTTTATTCTACATAATCTATCTACAGCTCAAAACTAAGTAAAGCGCGCCAATAATAATTAATATTTAGACAAGTGAACGGCGCCTGCAAATAAAACATAATGCAATTGTAATATCAATTCATCAAACCATATCATCATTTAATCAATTCACCAATAAAATATTATTGCAAAATACTAGTAAATTTATAGTGAGTCAATAGGAACAATATGAATGAATGAATGAATGAATTAATTAATTAATTAATTAATTAATGAATGAATTAATGAATGAATGAATGAATGAATGAATAGACATTATCCCCTCCCCAAAAGTCAAACACATGTGTTTTGAAAAGAGAAAAAAAAGGAAGGGTTGGGTGTGGGGGAAACAAGTTAGCGCAAACATATGTATGCAACACGCACGCTGCAACTTAAAACTGTCTAGAAATGCTCACTGCCCTCACGCGGTCAAGGGGCGACACGGTCTGATACACACATAGCGCCATTGCTCATTCGTTTAAATGAATTAAGGAACTTAATTCTACTTTAACCGCTTATTTGGGAATGACAACTAGATCGTAATTCGTATAGGAAACTGGTGACTGGTTTGTATTTGCAATTCGTAATTCGAAATGCGAACTGCGAACTGGCAACTAGTTTGTAGTTTGCAGTTTTCAGTTCGAATCGCGAACTGTGAACTGGCAACTAGTCTGTAGTTTGCAGTTCACAATTCGAGATGATTCGAATCGCGAAAATCCGCTATTCTAATTCACAGTGTCCTAGCGTACAGTAAGCCGAAACGGAAGTTGCTGATCTGTACGCTGACGATCAGTTAGTTATTTGCATCAATTTAGCATACCACGGTGTGTATTTTGTATCAAAACTTATTCTAAATCGTTTTTTTGGAAGGAGGAATTTTTAGGGTGAGTGCAACAGTTATTTTTACTTTTACTGTGATCATCTTTGCTTCAAATAAGGTGTAGTATACTTGCATTCGGCATTCGTTCTCAGTTTGATCACTGCCAATTTGACGAAACGGCCATAGAAAATTTGACTTTGTGTTCGCATATTTCACTGTGTATATAATTTCTGGTCTATTATTGTGTTGGCGTGGAAGGAACAATAATGTGTCCGGCACGTAGGCTTCCTTTCATCAAGATTGAATGACTTGATGCCGAAAAATTGACAGTTTTGATCAGTCACTGCGAGTGACGTGACTGTACGCCTAATTGCATCTGTACGCAATCGTTAGTTGTGCGAAAGTATGAAAAAAACTGTACGCATAGTTGTCGAAATTTCCTATAGTATTTTTGATACATTTAATGTTTTAAAGTAGCATTTAGAAATTATTGCACGTAGTTATTAATTTGTTCCCGGAAAGGTGTACTGAGGCGTAAAGGAACACCGCAAAACGTCGTTTTGTCGATAGATCTGTCTTAGACATTTTGTTTCACAAACTTACCCTGAACAACTCTACCTTATATATTTTTCGGCATGAGCTTTATAAGATGGTTATCGACAAAACTGCTTCGTCATTCAGTCCTTATGAAGTAAGCGGACAAATAAATACATAACAATACTCGCTTCATATGATTATGATCCGGACATATTTCTTTAAATATTTTCTAATTTCTTTTTTGGTTTTTGGGTATATAGCGTCATTAAAAGAAAGGCTTCAAAATGACTTTGTCGTCGTCGTTTAAACATGCTTCAGAGATATATATAGAACTGCAAGACATATCTCTTTAAAGACAAAGGATATCTTTCACAGCACAATAACTGATCCCCGTACCTTTGTTTCGTGTGTGAAATTGTTCATACGGTGTCTGTGCATCTCAAAAACAGAAAGCAGTTGTGTTTGATGTCATTTGATGCATTTTGTTCCTTGTTTTTTAAACACATGAATACCTTTATAATTACAGTTATTTCTGTTTAGCATTTACGCGTCCAGCAGGTCTGGACAATTCATGATTCACGCATGCTCACATTTCCCAATATTCTGTTTGCTTAGTAAAACAATTTGACTACATAGGAATAGTATTATACCACTTACTTACTTTTGTTTATTATTAAGAATTATACCGGCGGTGTGTTATTTCCAGGCGCATCTCTGCTCTGACCTATCTTATTCATTTGTTATAATCTTTCACGAAAAATCATGCAATTGAAGCCTGTCGGTTTTCGTGACATTTTAATTACAGGTATGCAATTAACTATGCATTGTTTTTCTGACTTATACATTTCTATTTGCAGATAAAGATGTACCGGTGTTTAATCTGTGCGCTGCTGTTCGAAATATTTTCAGAAGTAATAGATCACTGTATAATTCGACATGGCGATGATAAACTAAAATTTCAAAAACTCATTCAACAGACAGACAAATGCACTACACTGTGGCAAACGAAAAATTTCAATATCATACCAGTAGAAGTACAAAGATCCGGTTCATACATTTACAGCATTAATGACAAAGAAACTATTAAAGTAGCCAAGCTGAAGGACCCTTTGAATGACCCGTCTCATAAGCTAACATCAACAAGTCCAAACCCGAAAAAGCTAAAATTTTCCACTTCAACACCGATTAAAAACAACACATCAGAACCTTTCATTGAAACAAAACTCGAGGATTATGATGAAGAATGTGATATGTCAACAGATCAATTATCAGAGGATTTTATAAATCTATCGTTGCTGGAAGAAGAAAACAACGACATTCTGACAGAGTTAACCAATTTAGTTCCATCAGTACTTGACAATTTAAATTCAGTGAACCAGTTGGAAACATATATGAAATTCAATCGAATGGTAGCAAGAGGTGAATTTCCGCTGAGAAATATTGCTTATATGTTATTTTTGGATATTGTCGAGTGGTTCTCATTGGAATCGACTTCACAAATGCGCTACTCAGACGAAGTTAAACAATTTTGGAGAGTAGGATTGAAACTATTCAAAGGGAAGTTTCATAGATTTATGAGTGGAATGAAGAATAGGGGTCAGCTTGAACACCATGATGCTATAAAGGGAATATACAAGCCAAGCGATTCAAAAATAAATTTTGCCGTGCCAAACAGGAACGTTTTAGATGCAGTGAAATCTCCCATTAACGTGTCGTCACCGGGTGTAATGACAGAAATGATTGATCAGGTGAGTTATTCTGATCGAAATCAAACGGAAACGTATAAGATATGTGTAGACGGAAAAAACTTAACAGTGGGATTAGTGGACAGAAATTAGGTGATGTAAATTTATGGGGATTTGAAGATAGCCCAACATTACTCGAGCGACAAGCAAGATTGAAAGAGGAAGTTGATTTCTCTGCAAAACTTCACGACTTTATAGAAGTGATGGAAATCCAAAATATCGAATACCTAGATCAAGCTTCAGAATACAAGAGATTCCAGTTAGCTGAAATGCTCAGAACGTGTTACTGTCAGGAAGGATTCGGGATGTAAGAATGGTGAGAGTTGGTCGTTCTTTAGGCGTAGCAAAACTGTTATCACAGATTACAGGTGGCTGGAGAATTTCTAAATTAAGTTTCGCGATAAGTGCTGTTAAGTCAAAGATATGCGAAATAGATTCACTGACGTCTGACATCCTAGACACAGTTGATGGTTTGGGGAGAAGTTGTTCAGAAATAACAAATGTTGAGTCATCTTATAAAACTATAGGTCCTATATCACTTTCATTTCAAGAAAATTATAAGTGTCTTCAAGGAATAACAAATGTAGAACTTACAGAAGAAATGATGAATAATGAGTTTCTGTCTATGGTAGAACAAAGAAGTGACACATGGTTTTCGGTAAGAAAAAGAGCTATTGTAACTGGAAGCACATTCTACAGAGCTCTTGGTTTTGAAGGATTAAAGAAACAGCAACAGTATTTTGATAAATTCTTTAAGCAAACTGAGGAGCAATTTGATGAAGAAACAAAAAAGCGCATGGCGTATGGAGTGGAAAATGAAATTCATGCTGTGGCAACCTTGGTTTCTAAGGTAATTCCAGTACATTTTTCAGGAATGACTTTTTTTGAAGAAGGTTGTTACATGTTACCTTCTAAAGACACGGGGCATATCATTGTTAGTCCAGATGGCTCACTAAGGCCACGCAAAATTGATGAAAATCCAGGCAAGAATTATATCGCTATAGAAATAAAATGTCCATACCCAGGTAAGACGTATTCCACACAGGTACACTACAAGCTACCGTTGTATTATGTTACACAAGTAATTTGTGAGATGTGTGTCTTAAACGCTGATACATTACTTTATGTATGTTATTCTGAACAAAGTACATCTGTATTAAGAGTGCGAAATGACAAATTTCTCTTTTGTCAACTGTTAAAAGTCGCAAGAGAGCTATACCCACGAGACAATGGCAAATACCCAACAAAGTTGCATCCAGACATAAAAGGACTGAAACAAGCGATTAATTTGTTTGTTAGTGAAAGTGTAGAACTGTTATGTGAAGTACGATCCGTAAAAGCTATTCCTTGCACACACAGCATGCGTCCATTAAATGACAAATGTCACCGTGTACACACACGCGATAATCAATTTAAGACGACAACTAAGGAAACGCTTACAGATCTGGGCTGTCATATACACAAATGCACAGTATGTTTAAAACGTGCTTATGAAATGAGTAGAATGAAAGCAACGGAAGTGGTTGTGTTCTTAATTGCAAACCTTGACCGTGTACACAATCCTGAAATACCTCATGCAATACCACTTGCTTATGCCTTCAAAGGTTACATCATGAAAGTTGATGTTATGAGGAACTTAATTGAGAATGTTCTGAACGAGTGTTATGAAAGAGGACTTTATACACCAGTTTTATCATTTGATGGGCAATGGTATAATATTGCTGTGCGAACGGGGAAAGGTCAGCCATTGACTCTATCGCAACTGCAAAAAGACACATACACGGAAGCAAAGAAGACCAATAAAACTGTAATAACTAAAAGAATATTTTCGGCAAACCTTGTAGAGCATAAAAACTTGGATACTCTTTTAGAAACTGTGAACATTCAGTATGTTGTTGATGATGATGGACAAATTCGTCAACCGATTTCGGTCGGCAAAAAGAATACAGGAGAAGTATTTTCGCCGTCAAAGCATATGTGCGAATTAATCCAATCCGAGAGTAAATTAGCAAAGCAGTCACGAACTAAATCTTATGTGGAAACGGAAGAACACGATATTGATACCAGACATGTTGACAGTACGGATTATATTCTCAATGCATTACCATATGATGTAATGAGTGTTCTGGATGAAAACACGATGAATGAAATAAAAAAAAATTCAAAACACTATCAAAGTAAGTTTTCAAACGAAACTGATGTCTGATAATACAGATCTTGATGGTATTTCAGAAATTTTCAATCGCAACGAAGAGAGTGTGCCGCTTAATGACGTGTCAATGGAAGTTGATACTGACTCTTGCCTCTCAATCAACGGAAATGCACAATGTGTTGAAACACAAAAAACAGTAGAACCATTTCTTCTTGTCACGGATGAATATTACGATGGTATGCTGTTAGCTATAAAGCAAAACAAAGACAATAAGCGATGGCAAAACTGTGATATCACTGCTTTTAAAACCAAATTCATATCCGTGTTAAAAATAAACGAGAATTTCTTAAAGAGAGAATTGCAGACATGTCTGCGTATATTAGCACCGACGTTAAAAGAAAAGAAAATAGTCTATGGCATTTCATGGTCAAAACCAAGAATTGCAGATTTGTTTTATGAACTGGTAAACGGTCAACAGCTAGATGTCAAAACAGTTCTAAAGAACGCGTACAACAATGTAAAATGTTTGAAGAAAATGTGCCAAAAGGTAGTTTCAGCTATGCCAAAGACAACCTTGAATGCTGTCCTCGCGGAACACATATTTCCAAGCAAGCTTTAGCATTGGAGAAAACAAAATCCTTTTACTGATAACTGCATGATATATGGTCTCAATACAACATTGAACTGGTACAGTATGCCTGACTATATTCCGGATGGATACCAGTTTCTTTTCGCTTTGTTGGATCCGCACCATTTATTCACCAATGCTCGCGTAAAATGTTGTAATACAGGTATTACTCACAGAAATATCAGTAAGCAAGTGACGAAGGGCTTGGTATACTTAGGGCTAACTCAGGCCCTCTTGCCAAATATTCATGTAGAGGTTAGGTTCTGTTTGGGTTGCTGAGGTATATGTATCTCACAACTGAAACAAGTTGATAATTATCAAAGATAATTTATTAACTATAAATACAAATGTATATACTAAAGTATATCTATGTATAATGCCACATGATGACTGAATGCAATGAAGCATCTCAGTAATTCAACACTTTACTGACGTACAATTACAATGTTATTTAGCGTGTTGTACAAAGACTATCTCTATAGCTTATTACCTATAAAACATACACTTTATACATGTTTCCAATCGTAAAATACAATGAAGATCTATGAATGTACAAAATAGCAGTACTAACCTGAAACAAGTTGATAATTATCAAAGATAATTTATTAACTATAAATACAAATGTATATACTAAAGTATATCTATGTATAATGCCACATGATGACTGAATGCAATGAAGCATCTCAGTAATCACGAACATCGCTATACAAAGATATGGGTGAACGGTTAGCACTTGTTAGTAAAGGAGGTAGTATAATAGGATAACGGGACTATTGTGTAAGTGACAATATAGGACAAATTATTGAAAACTAAACTTGTATTAAAGCTGGCACTTTTACATTTGAGGTTAAATGTCAAGAAAATAAAAACAACAATCAGTATTAATTCATATATTTTAATTGTTTAACGGTTACCCTACGACACAAGCATGGCTTAAGGTAGCCAAAGACGGAAACACTGACCTTAACATTGCACACGTAGAAGATTTAGTCGATCGACAGAGCGATGCGTACGCTCATACAACGTTTTCAAAGGCAGTTGAAACAGAAATGCGTAAGAAGTGCTTCTGTGAAGAAGCACAGTTTTGTAAATTAATTCGCGAGTGGTACGAGGCAGAAGACAGTCCAGGAATAAGTGCTCATGACCAGTGCGGTGCGTACGCAGATAAATCTGAGAAGTTTCTTATTAAAAAATGTTAACTTCAGCAAGTTCCCACCCCCAAGTGGCCATATACTAGGCATTCCATTGGTAATGTTTGAAGGTCTGATGACGAACATAGACAGACGTTTACAGCTGTTCAGTTTTGTCAAAAAAGGTGCATACAATGTTAGGTCATTGGGAAGTCTTGAAGCTGAGAACTTATTCGGCGAGTTTCAGGATTTAGATCCCAAAGGTAGCGGTGTCATTAGACCTGATGATATACCGTGTGCAATCAGAACTGCATGCGAACTGCTTTCATACAGAATGGACAGCCACAAACCATTTCACATGCAAACAAGTAAGGCTCGAGTTTATCCTGCACACCAAATAATACATCAGAAGAGCATGCAAGACAATATACTCTATGTTAATCCATCGGTTATCGAGATGATCAATCCAAAGTGCCATGTTTTTGATATGGGCGACAGGTTAGGTAAACAACGTCCTAAACGAAAATTAGGAACTATAACACCGTATTATGCTCCAGCCAGAGGTGCGAAACCTGTTAGACTTCACCACCAGTGTAACGAAGAAAAAATTCTGCCGCATAAGAGACTTGGTATTCCGCTTGATGATTGAATGCATTAACTTTAAAAGCCATGTTCGCTCAAATAAAGGGATTGTATACTCATATTGCTTCCTGTAAATGTATTTTTAGTTCTATTCGTTGAGCAGGTCAGTAATGAATATCATCAATTTATGACGCGTTGTTGTATTCTAACTTTACTCACAGCCTGGCTAGCTAATTCATGACCTGTGTACTTCATTGTAGTTTTAGCCTTAATGTTGGTTCGATAGGATAATGTACGGTTTGTTAGCCACAGGACCTTACCAGTGTATATGTTAAATTAATTATTCCTTAAAGGTATCAATTTAAGCAGCTACAATCCGTTGTCAGCTGTTATTTTAAAACCTTTCAACTTAATAATTATTTCAAAATCGCTCTCGAAAATCAACCTGACAGACGGACGGACGGACCACGATCAGTTGAGAATGTAAGTGCATGTACCTGGCCTGAGGACTGCCACCATAGCTCTTATTGATATCGGACCCGGTACGTTCCTATTCTGAGGTTGACACGCTACCACTACACTACGCCTGTACTACACTATGTAAATCGACGATACGTTTATTCCTTTCACTGCTTTGTGTGTGCGTCTGTTTGCGCGTGTGCATGTGTGTATGTGCATGCGTGCGTGTGTGTGCATGTTCGTGTGTGCGTGCGTGTGTGTGCATGTTCGTGTGTGCGTGTGTGTGTGTGTGTGTGTGTGTGTGTGTGTGTGTGTGCGTGCGTGTGTGCGTGCGTGTGTTTTTTCGTTTGTGTGCGTGGATATGTGTGTGCGTCCCATGTATCAAATCAACAATGCTGACAAAATTTATAAATTATATTTCTTTATTAAATACCCATAGCTCTTCGCTTTACATAGGGGCAAACCTATTCAAAACAAACTTAAAAACAAGTAAAAGAATAATCATGGTGACAACATACGAACAAATCTAAGCAAGGTAAACTAAATATCAGCCTTTGTCAAATCAAGCTCAACGGAAACCGCCACTTCCGCCATTAGCATTGGCACAGGGGTCGTGAATAGCGAACACAGGGACGCTTGAATGATACATAAAAATAGAAATGTGCTACACACAGTAACAAAAAACACATTTGAATAAGTCTGTTGTAGTTGGACACTACCTTTTATACCTGATAAAAGTCCTACAAAAACAATATGCATGTTAAAAATAAATAACAATAAGTTGAGCCAACAGCAGAGGTCTTTGAGCACCTGTCACATACGTAATCGCCTTTCTATGTACCCTTAACACAACATGCGTATATTCCATTTATATCATATTCATTGTTATAATGACAAAACCAGCGAGAATAATACGCAATATTTAAAAACACTACGACAAAAAGAACCGAGGACAACAGGTTACTGATTTATATTACCTACATAAAACAATTATCACCTGCAGGTTTAGACGTTTACCAAATTGTATACGCAAACTGGAATTCGACCTTGGCTCATGATTATAGCAGCCTTTTCGAGGGGGTCCAGTATATAATGCTATATGCTAAATGTGTAAAGTCTACGCCTTGAAGTTTCCTAAAAGAAGATTTTTATATATAAATATATGTTAAATGACATGACCCAAGGGCAAAGACAATTTTGACCCAGGGATTTGAACAATCTTAGAGGCATTGTGATTTCCAAGAAGATTTATATGATTTATTCCTATACAAACCATTAATTTTAAGTGACGCACAGGGGTGGGGTCACTTTTGACCTGGGTAACATAATTTGAATTATCTTCGTAAAGGTCTACTTGGGCAATGCACATGCTCTTTCAAGCATTATGTTAAAGTATTTTATGTGTAGAATATTTGGCGAACGTATGGATTGCGACATACATGTACGTAGAAAATGATTGCAATTATTCTTGTAAAGGAAAATACACTAGTATCATAGAAACAAATTGGATATTTACACTCGTTTCACAAGTAACTTCCTGTAAACTACAATTACGTCTTACAACATCGTAAAAATAACCAAACAGTGGCGCGACAGCTATAAAACATTATTCAAATCGTGAACATTAGACTAATTGAAATTATAACAACTTATGAGACTTCCTGTCCAAAACTTTCCTTAAATAAGATCTTAATATAAAATTGCTGACAACCAGTCCAGACTGCTTTCTAACGTATAAATGTATCATATATATTTTACAGCATCTCATCCGAATCTTTAAAAAAAATTAAAGACATGTGTGTAAAAATCAACAAAAACAAAAGATACATGCACTTTTGTACCTTACTACAGTTTTAATCGCTATGTGCCACATGTTTAACATGATACTGAAGACTGCTTCTCCATTTGAACAATTTGCCGCAAAGGTCACACCGATATTTCTTAGAACCATGAGCTCCATTCATGTGTTCTTTCAAACTTTTCTTATTCTTGCAATTAACATTGCATTCTTTGCATGTTGACTTCATTTCTGTTGTGTTGTTGTTTGCGTCCTTCTTATATTCGCAGCTACGCTTATGTGAAACAAGGCTAGCTCTGTGAGCGAAACTCATACCGCAAGAATAACACTTTTCTTTCATTTCAGGAAAATGCGAATTCAAATGTCCCCTGTAGTTCCAAAATTGATTAAACCCTCTGTTGCAAATACTACAAGTGAATCTAAATATGTTCTGATGTTGAGACTTCACATGTAGGCTCAGTCCATATTTGGACAAATATTGCTTCCCGCACTGCTCGCAAATATGATGTTGTTTTTCGGCAGATTGTGTAGGATTGGCTGTTGTAGGTTTTCTGTGTACAGTTCTGTTATGGCGCTTCAAATTGGAAACATGTTTTGTGCTGTAAGTACAAACATCACACTGATGGAAAGTGACGATTTCTTGAAATGACTCGTCACACGGCGTTAGTTCAAATGACACGTCCATCTGTAATATGAAAAGAAAGTAAGGTTGTTATATGCAGCATATTTTTAACTTGTCGTTGGTTGAACGCACATTACAACACATTTTTTTTTGTTTTACAAGCAGAGACAGTTAACGTAACCATCTGTCATGGAAAACCAATACTAGATCATCCTATCGCCAACTGTTTACATAAAGAGGCGTGGTCGGGAGCAGGGCTCGGGCCGTTGCCTTCAATTAATGAGAGGACACACTTTTTCAAGCAGCGATTCCTACTAACCACTGAGGTAGTTGGCATATTTCTATGCAATCTACCCTGTAACCGCAGTCGTCCTAACGCAAAAATAGGAAACCATGTGAATATACATAGTCGGTTCAAAACTCCAGGAGAGCTTATGATATACATGTATCTGTTTATCTGTCTTGCCGACTGAAAGTAAAAGTTATTGTTTTGTATTGTACATTAAAACAATATTCGAACAGATAACCATGGAAACTGTATTAATGTACTGCAAAATATAGGCCCTGTAGTGGGTCGGATGAACACATTTTCGAAGGGTTTTCAGTTATTTACAGGAACAATGTATGCAGTTCATCAAACCCACCGTGAAAATTCTGAGAAAAACAATGACTCCAACCTCTAGTGTTACATATCAGTTTGAGTCTATTTAAAACATTTTATTTTAAATACCGCCAACTGTTTTACGGTAGCGAGGCTGTATGCCATAAAACTCGGTCAGTGTTCCCAGTCTCCATTTTCGGCCTAAATTATGCGAGGGTGTAAGTGGGCATTGATGGTACATGTGAGTAAATAACTTCATTCTGGGATCACTCGTGCCCGCCACATGTCACATCTGTTCGTTATTTGGTCACAATCATAGGTTATGAAAAAGAAAGTTGGAATATTTCTTTATCAGGCGAAAACGTATTGAACGCGAAATCTAGTATTATGAAACGAATATCAGTTCATGAAACTAGACAGACGAGAAAGCAGATGCAATATCAGAAAGCTCAACGTATGTGTGAATTTCAGTGTTAATATTAAACTTGTTCAAACATACATGCGTATAAAATGACATGGACGGCATGGTTGTCTATAAAAATTATAGTTAGTGTTCATGATGATATAACATGTAGACCGAGGTATTTTCAGTGCGAGTACATTCCATCCCTGTAAAGTTATTTGCGTTCTTTATGTATAGAACAAAAAAACACAAGTGCCCGTTTACATACGAACAAAAACATCAAAATAATCGGGACACGAACTCCGCACATCTCGTTTGAATTGCCGAACACGTAACCAGTACAGCAGCGCTTCTAAAAATACAAATTGTCGTTACCAATGAATAGTTTTACTTTATTTAGTATATTCACATTAACGAAGATGTATGCACGATGCAATATCAATACAGAACATGTACATTGTGTCATAACCTTGAAACGTCCATAACGTAATTAAGCGTATACGCGGGTTAAGACAGGTTTGGCCTTCCATATAAGCGACAGTTACCGCATTAAACACGTTTTGTCTGTATGAATTTCAAAGCTATGGAAACAGCTCCTGATTGTTGAAAACTCAGACGTCCGAGACAAATGCTGACACTTTAAGCCCTTGAAAATTACCTTACAATGGACACTTCTACCAGGTTTGAAAATTTTCATTTTACCAACGTTCTCGTACTGGTCCCCAGGTGCTTTGAGCACGTGCAAATATTTTTTCATAGACACAAAGCAGACACGTCGTACTCAAACCAAGGTATATTGACATCTTATGAGAACGCTTAAAATCTACCTCTCGTTAGCAAAAAGAGAGATGTCCATGCGCAGGTTAGCAGACCCTGCGCGTGACCTGTGTAGGTTGGACAATGGAAATTTAAATTCCATGTTACAGCTCAATGTATTTCCTGACGTATACATCACGCGCAGTAAACCGAAAGTAACATAACGAGATGTACAGTGTTTACAAAAACACATGCATGTCTGTCGAGTGTGTAAAACAATATGGTGGTTGTGCAAAGAATAATTAATTTCAAAAACTTTTCAACCAAAATTGCTTACTGATCGGTTCTTTTATTTACTGATACCGAAATTTCTTTAAAAAAAGTTTAACGCTAATAATGTCATGTTCATGGACGATAAATATGACCAGTGAGTGCGTGATTAGTCTTGAAAACCCGATGCTAGTCAATCGATTATATTCATTAAAATTCTGAAACTAATCGTACAGTCTTAAATTGAAAAGTTGCAATTAGGCGTACAGTCACGTCACTCGCGGTGACTGATCAAAACTGTCAATTTTTCGGCATCAAGTCATTCAATCTTGATGAAAGGAAGCCTACGTGCCGGACACATTATTGTTCCTTCCACGCCAACATAATACCAGAAATTATATACACAGTGAAATATGCGAACACAAAGTCAAATTTTCTATGGCCGTTTCGTCAAATTGGCAGTGATCAAACTGAGAACGAATGCCGAATGCAAGTATACTGCACCTTATTTGAAGCAAAGATGATCACAGTAAAAGTAAAAATAACTGTTGCACTCACCCTAAAAATTCCTCCTTCAAAAAATCCGATTTAGAATAAGTTTTGATACAAAATACACACCGTGGTATGCTAAATTGATGCAAATAACTAACTGATCGTCAGCGTACAGATCAGCAACTTCCGTTTCGGCTTACTGTACGCTAGGACACTGTGTAATTGCAAACTGAGAAATTCGCTCCACTAGCTGGGAACTAGTCGAATCGCGATCTGAGGACTGGGAACTTGTCTGAAGTTTGCAATTCGTAATACGAGTCGCGATTTGTGAACTAGCAACTAGTCTTTTTTAACCATGAACTGACAACTGGGAAATTGCGAACTGCGAACTGGCAACAAGTCTTTATCAGACTGAGAATTGAGAAATGAGACCTGGTAACTTTTCAATTACAAATACAAGAACTGCCTTTTACAAAAGCAGAAGCAATGATCTAGCATTTAAAGAATATATGCCATATGTGCTACGGACAGACAGACGGACGTACTCACCAAACGGACTTGGTGATGTTATCCCTTTGATCTTTCTTTTATCTTTTTTAACCCACAATACAATTACTTAACCCAACAATACCATTTGTAATCCCTTAATGACGGAATGAACTGAAACAACTTCATAATGCTAAGTTGCACTAAAACCCTACCCCCTAATGTCTACTAGGCATGTACGGACTGACGGACAGACGGACAAACTGATCCCTATGTATCGCATTATCTCCGAAAGGGCGACAAAATAAAACTGCCGGTTGGTATGCGGAATTGTATCTTTGTTGTTGGCTACGCAGTGCAGGTTCGCCTATTGTATGACCCGGCACTATATAACCAACTTTATATAGTCATTACTTTTTTACATTTCAGTTTCAACTTTTTACCTTTCCAAAATTACACAAGGATATCCGAACTCAATAAAAGATATAAATGGAATGAAAGTTCAAGATAGTTATTTATTTTAGCTCGTTTGTGAAGATTAGCTCTCAGCTTATCGAACCTTTGTCTAGTCCGCTTCCTAGAAAAACCAGTATTAATGTCATATGAGGAGGTACGGTCGTGACCCAAGTGGGGCTCGAACCTGCAACATCCGGGATGAGCGGCAGACACCTTAACCTCTAACCTCAGCTATTCACTTCACATCTGATGTTGCCATGACGTTTACACCACATAAAGGATTGTGTAAGCATTTGAATATCTGCAAGCACATTTTTGTCAGCAGACCAGTTTGAGCTAATTGAATTTTCGCGATACATTCAAAGAAGTATCACTGTCGCTCCTTATGTTACAATATTTATATCATGCAATACATCTTCTGAAAGTGAAAATACAGCTCTATTGCATTGGACAGTTTTAGAATTCTATCTTAATCAACGAAAGAGTGTTGCGGGCCAAACCAGCTCTAACACTAAGAAAATCAACTTAAAAAAATACAGATGTAACATAAATTTCCATATATTAACATGAAAACAGACAAATGAAGAACAAAAAAAATAATTTACCGTATATTGCACGTCTGACACGAACTACCGACGTCATGTATGTAAAACAAACTGACGGCAACAGAAATCTTTCAAAAATATGAAATATGGATGTGCCGAAATTGAGGAAAACGGGACTTTTGAACTTAAGCAAAACTTTAATTTATACGCTCCTTACTTTTTAACCCACGTCTATAATATTTCATCCAATAACTTTTTGTACTAATTCGGAATATGCGTCTTTTCGATCTTTTATTTCAATTCCAAAACAGTACTTACTTTTTTTCTGTGTCTAGTGAAAATATATGCCGTGATGCGTGAAAAGAGTTACACTGAAACACACTTAAATTTCTGCCTTGATCCAATTTAAATGTAAGATTATGGTGTCATTTGTGAGAAAATGATTAAACATTTTTGCCTGAATCTCAAGATGTGTGTTTGAAAGAAATCGATAAATATACATTTTGGATTTTTTTTCTTTGTCTAGGTAAAATGTCCCATATCGCATGTGTGTTACAGCGCATGTGTGTCGACGGTAAGTTAAACGTCGATGTTAATACCATGCACACCACTTTTTCACGTTACAAAAGGAAAAAAAATCGTTTACAAAAAATCACATAAAAACAATTTATACGGTATAAATTGGTCGGTGGTGATCACTTGCCGGTTTCGCAAAAGTACGTGTAGGAAAACAACGTGTTGACCTACACGGATATCAAGACGTCATTTCTGTTATTTTTCGTATATTTTCACTACTTTTTACGAGGTTATACGATATAATAATTTCAGACTAATGTTTCGGTCAATACATAGTTTTGCGAACCTATACATAGTATATAATTGTAATAGAAATGACGTTCTGATATCCGTGTTCGGTAATAATGATTAATTCATATTGGTAAAATTCAGTGCTATTATA
Source organism: Saxidomus purpurata (assembly GCA_022818135.1). Lineage (NCBI taxonomy): Eukaryota > Metazoa > Mollusca > Bivalvia > Venerida > Veneridae > Saxidomus > Saxidomus purpurata. The sequence goes on from JAFMSR010000061.1 coordinate 65,682, forward strand.
ATATTACGGTATCTAAACATTATCTCTGAATTATCAAATTATTGTTGGTGTTTTTGTTTTGTTTTTAAACTTTTCTGGCATAAACGTTTATATTTAGTATATATTTATAATCGCCGGTTGGTTAACCTTTCTATTTCGTTTCATGAAGGATTTTCTTATTAAATCATATCACATATTATCTGTAAAGCATCACTAGAATATTGTTTTGGTAGAAGCAACAGTTGACATCTCAACAATTTATAATCCAAGTTACCAGACCAAGAATGTTTTTCTTTACCATACTGTGTTATATCTAGTCTGGTGCTGGAGTGCACTTTGTCTTGAAATGAAACAAAAATGCGGCGGCACCTGCGCTCGTTATCTACGCATACGCATGGGCGTTTTGGTCATTGGTCAACAACTACTTCATAATGCGACGCAAAACAGCAGGAACAGTAACTGACCAATGTGGTATATCACCCAGAGGATATTGAAGAAGAAACCTTCAATATCCGTGCCTTCAGTGGTTAGACAACAGTAGTTCAAAAGTTCAAATCGTTTATTACGATTCAGGCAAGCTGCACAACTAACCTATTATGCAATAATAGAGAGTTATCGAATTATTCCCGAGTTATGTTCCGATTTTATTTTTCGTTTCATGGAAACGGCTTAAAATATCTTCCGGTCTCTGACCCAGGCCTATGTAAACCGATGTTATTATTATGTAGTAATATTTGACAGAAATATCTTACAAAACATGCTACGATTACGACGTTTTAATTATTTGAAAGACAAAATTTGTAGTTGAGCAACAAATCATACTTCACGAATTTTCAAAACACAACTCTGCGACGACATCAGCAAACACTTTATTATAAATAATTGGGCAACAACTTTCAGAGAAATTGAATTATTAAGTGTCTGTATATTTTAAATATATAAAAGGTACACAGAACTAAATTTTCTCATGTCAATTATTTCATTATGTTTCTGAAAGGCTGGTAGGGTATGCGCCCCGACCCCTTTCACGTAAGCTAAGGGACAAATAAAAGGGAGCGCTCCAATCAGGGAGCCTCAAGAAAAAGTAAATAAAAGGTACAAATGGCAATAATTCTACAAACTTCAGGCCGCCAACTTCAGGCCGCTAGGCCGTTATCTGCACATATCTTTTTTTGTGTGTTCAGTTGAAAATTAGTGTGATTTTGTTTGTTTTAAGGCGTTATTTCTAAGTTCATTTTTGTTAAAATTCCCAATCCACCGACTTTGTAAATTTTGTGTGTGTTCTGTTGAGCTTTAAGTGAGTATTTTTCTTCGATTGTTTATTCAAGGCGTAACATTTTCAGTGACTTTTTGTGTACAGTTGAGCTTTAATTTGAGTTTTCATATTTTATATTGGTTTATGGCATAATTTGTAAGTGATTTTTGTTAAAAAAATACATAAGCCGTCAATTTCAGGCCGCTAGGCCGCCAACTTCAGGCCGCCAGGCCGCTAGGCCGCCAACTTCAGGCCGCTAGGCCGCCAGGCCGCCAACTTCAGATTTTTTTCAGTGTGTTCAGTTGAGATTAAATGTGAGGTTTTTTTTGTTTTAAGGGGGTCACTGCTGAAATTCAAAATAACAAGAAATTTTATTGACCCTGTTTTTTATAGAGACTAACATATTGCTAGTGAATTTCTGGAAAAATAATGATAGGTCAATGACTTAACTTTTTCGCAATATTCATCTTTAGTGATGCACTATCAGAAAAGGTGCTTAATGCAGAATTAGCTAGAATTTTCGTATTGTAAACGATTTTGTATGTGGTGAATGTTTCAGAATGGGTATCAATTATTAATCTCTTCTGACGTAGTCTGTCATACTTTAGGATGAAAAATTAAAGATTGTGGTATTTTTTTCATCATCTGAATAAATATTACGCTCCTTATTATTACCCCACCCACTTTACTAAAATTCATTTTTTCAAATTTTGATAAATGAATATTTCATGATAAAGGAATAAGAAGGTTTTTCAGATAGTTTGCCTGCAGAAATAGTTGATTCTTCAAAACTTCAGTCTACACATATAATGCAATTTCAATTTAGCAATAAAACATGTAAAAGTAAGTTGAAAATAACAATGCCAGTTTTATTGGGATTGTTCATAAGCATTTGAAATGCTTACGCCACCAAGCGTTGACATGAGCATAGCTCTATTTTCAGCTAAACAGACCTAAATGTGGTAATGAGAAAAGAATTGTGAACATGCAAAACATGTCCATAGTTGAGATATATGGACATAGCATTGGTAAATGAACTAGACTGGGAATTGAATCCAAACATTTGATACCTGACTGTGCTAGACAGCTGGTCTTTGTTTCACAATTTCAGCTTCCATTACACATATAGCCTTGCCTCACAAATTGAAGAAGTAATGAAAGTCCCATAGCTCAATCCAGCATATTTCAAGAGTTAATCTTTTGTACAGATTCTAATGAACAAAAGTATTATCAGGATGGAAATCATTATAAAATTCAAAAGAATCTCATTAGTACTGAAATAAATCCACATTTTTTTTCTCTGCCTCATAGTTTAGCACTGTTGAGCACATGCTGTTTGATCTTATTTCATTGCTTAGTGTCCTTTGTGTTACAGGTTTTGGTCGGTCTGGGATCATAATTGTTTTTAAAAGAATATTTTCTTCCAGATTTGATATATATTGCAGATATTTTATTCGTACATGTTTACATTTGTAAGTGACTAGAAGAAATAACTGCATGTATACCAGTTATTTTGATTGTTTTCTGGTTTTGTCTTCAGCTGGAAGAAGAGGAAACCTCGCCCTATCTAGTATCCTGGCTTTCGTCACAAGCACTGATGTGAAGCCCATTCTCGGATTCAAAATTCATCCAACAGTAACTTTTTGTAAAGTCAGTGAGAGATTTATCCCTACCGCCAGTACATGTGTAAACTCCTTAACACTACCAAGACCGTCCGCAACAACAGAATTGCCAGTCAAAGAAGACCTCTTCAAACTCTATGACTACGCATTTTCAAACACTTACTATGGTTTACAGTAGCTTCCTGTATGCCTTTAGTGCTACATTGACAGGTCATTATTATTAAATGTGAACATAATTATGCTTCTTGTGTACAAGTCAACCAGGAACAGCTGAGCACACCTCTGTAATTATTCCACCATCAAACAAAGTTGGGAGTCGAGGGTATACTGGATTCAGGCAGTTCATCTGTCTTGTCTGTCTTTCAAACCTTTTTAGCTCACTTGGCACAAAGTGCCAGCGAGCTATTAGGATCGCATTCCGTCCGTTGAATGTCCATTAACATTTCCTTCAGACGACATCTCCATTGAAACCATTTGGCCAATAATGATATAACTCGGCAGTGATGTTCCTTGCATGAAGCCCTTTAATAGTTGTTCAAATAATGCTATTCCATTCAGAACTCTCGTTGCTATGGCAGCAGAAAGGACAAACTTTAAAACTCTTCTTCTCAAGAACATGAAGGCCTAGAGCTTAGATATATGGCATTTGGCATAACCTAGTGGACCTCTACCAAAATTATTCAAATTATTACCTCAGGGTCAAAATTGACTCTGCCCGGGGGGAGGGGGGTCACTTGTTTTTCCATAGGCTTATATAGGAACAATTTAAAATCTCTGAGACCACAAGACCTAGAGCTTAGCTATTTAGCATGTGGCATAACCTAGTGGACCTATATCAAGATTGTTCAAATTATGATCCCTGGGTCAAATTGACTGTGCGCGGGGGTCACTTGTTTCAACTGGAAATGTGGCATATCTATGAGAACAATGTTTTACTTACCCTCTAGCATCCACATTTCTGAAGCAATCTTATTCAAACTTGGATATAATGTGTATGACCACAAGTGATGGAATGAATTTGATTATGGGCCAGAATGGACTGATACTTCTTGAATAATTTCCCCTGATGTAACAAAAATTGCAATATTTCACTATGTTTAAACTTCTTTCTTCAGCAATCACAACCAAATGTGGATGGAATGCGTATGGCCACAAGATCTTGGTCAAGTTTGAATATGGTTCAGATCGGACTAGTACGCCCTGAATTACCGGCCCTTGATTTTACAAAAACTGCTATATTTGAGTTTGTTTACACACTACCACATTCGTTTCTTCACCAATCCTGCTTATAGTTCTATGGAATGTGTATGCCTATAAGGTCTCGATCAAGTTCAATTATTTGATAGATTGGACCAATACATGTAGAGTAATGTGCCCTTGATTTATCAATAAATGCTGTAGTTGACATATTTTAAACTCTAGCATCTGTATTTCTTCAGCAATCCTTATAATATTTTTTATGGAATATGTATGCCTACAGGATCTGATTCAAGTGCAGTTATTTAGTGAAATTGGACAGTTGATCCATCCGAAAACATGGTAGTCAGTGGGTGGGGCTAGTTTTCTCTATATGGCTATATTGGAATCTTTAAAAATCTTCTTCTCTAAAACGGCAAGGCCTAGAGATTAGATATTTGGCATGTGGCATTCTGCCAAGATTGTTCAAATCAATGAACCCCAGGTCAAAATTGGCCCACCCTGGGGTCACTTGATTTTGCATAGAGTTATAAGGAAAAACTTCATCAATCTTCTTCTCTTAACCGTGTGCTGGCTTTGGGTCACATTTCTTATTGAAATATATTTGGAAGGTTGCAAAACCATTCTATTTTTCTCCAAAAATCATAAGCTTTGATGTAGCATTTCATAGTAATCCTTTACAATGATTGTACAAAATATATCCCTGGGTCACATCGATCACACTATTTAAGAATATGGAGACATTTCAATCTGAAACCACATGCCATGGCATGGCTTAGAGCTTTGTCTGATAATTGGCATCGTCTAGTATTGGTGAAAACTAGGTCTGTTGCCCTCTCATTCTGTAGTTGTTGTCTGTTGAGTTGTTAAATTACTCCTAGAATCGGTTGCATGGAGCTCAGGCTAGTGCTTCAGGGCCGTCATGGTCGTCTTTTGTTTGTATCATTGCAAATAATTTTACATTAATTTTAATATAAATTTTAGTGGAAATAATAAAAAATTTGTGTCTAGAGATAAGATCAGTATGCAAACTTAATTGTAATCATTGTTATTATAACCATGTACTTCAATTTATTGCGTAAATTACATACGAATGACCGAGTTATTATATTCAATAATGTGGGGCGGCTCTGATAGCCATGACAGCCAATGTACCATCAAATCACTCCGTAGGCCACTTACAGATACTCTTTTACATGGGGTTGGTGGGGTGGGGCGTACTAAACATTACGTTTACGATGTGTAGCGTCTAACATATGTTATTGTATATTCTAATATGCCTACGGTATATTTCTATAGTCAATTCGAGTGCATTAATATGATTAAAGCACTCGGAAAAGTAGGCGGAGTTTTGGACACGGAAGTAGCTCCTTCCGACTTTTCTAATTTACTCCTGCGCAAAAATAAAATATGGAAATGGAAATAATATCAGTATAAATACATCAGTCGCATTAAAAAGATTTGTTTAAGAACCTAAATATCATTTTTGATTGCGTCAAGTAAGCCTTAGAATACCCTCACCTTGTTTTCCTTAAAAAAGGCCAAGAAATTAAGGATTAACAGTCATACAATGTTTTGATTCCGAAGACAAAACTATGAATGAAAACGTTTACGTCATCACAGTGACGTCATTACTCCACGTTAAAACGTTGTACAGTTCAAATTAACGGTACGCATTTAAATCGATTGGCTGCTTTGTTAGGTTCTGAATCTGACGTCTTCTGCATAATGTCAGTCAGGTATTTCTTTTTATATTTTATGTATTAGATGATTAAACTAAAATAAGTTTGTATAATATAGTTATGTTTGATATCTTGAATGGTTGCCCGAATAGGGGAGTGAATTCCAACAGCTACTATTTATGCTGTTTTACACATTACCGCCGAACTGAAAAAAGGTCCGTAGTAGTTACGATAGTTTTCAAAAAAATCGGCTTCTAAGAATCGAAATAATCTATGGCTTGGAGTGCTTTATCGAAATTGAAGCATTTCCCGTCGGTAATGTGCCTGTGTAATAATTCACTCGGGCTTCGCCCTCGTGAATTATTCCGCCAGGCACATCACCTCCGGGGAATGCTTCAATTTCGATAAAGCACTCCAAGCCATAGATTATTTCTTAAGTAAATAGTCGAAAGCGCCCCATATGGTAATCGACAGGTTGCTTACTCGGTGCAGCCGCTAACCAAAGCATCTTGTGAAAAACATTTTAGATAAGAGTCAGTCCCACTTAACATTTTGGACGGTTGTCTTACACACCCAAGTTTTGGTCTAAACATTAAATTCTGCAAATGGTCACATTGTTATTTCATTTATTTGATTCAAAACCATTTCATGTAACATTGTATTCTGTAATAATACGCATTACATTTTGGTATACATTGATACCGAAGTTAGGACACACCCAGATTCTAGGACATTCTTGCGATAGTCTATACACACACTCGTCGGTAATGTCCGCATGATTTAGTTGAAACACTGGTGTTTCATTAATAAAGGGATTGTTTTCACCACCTTCCTGTAAGTAAGGAACAGTGGCCGTTGTATCTAATTCACAATTCAGAATACCGGAAGTCCACAAGCGCAACGGAGACGAACCCACCGTTCTAAGTCTATGGGAAGCCCACAAGCGCAACGGAGACGAACCCACCGTTCTAAGTCTATGGGAAGCCCAAGCTTCTCTCCAGATATCGAGCTTTTCGTTGATTTTATCCATGTACACATAGTGCAGAACAAACAAATAAAATATTTTCATCTTCCATAAATGCAAACAAAAGATAAAAGTGAATAAGAACTCCGCCATACACGTCTCGCCAGAGTCTTTCTGTCCACTGGTTGTGTGTGCTTTTACCAGTAAGAATTCCATGAGCACCTCGTCTTTCATACATAAATTCAGCGATGCGAATGTTTTCCATTCCCACAGCGAGGAATACCGAACTTTTCTATAGCCTCACGGAAACCTCGAGCAATGATTCCGATCTGTTGTTGTTTAAGCACCGTAAAGCAATCACAAGCCTCCTGAATCCATCGATTGCGCCTGAGATTATAAAACGCCACCTAATAAGTTTGTGATTTGTGTCGACGTGCCATATGTGGTTTGGGCCTTGAATGTGATAAATACGCCGATGCAACCGGCCCATCTGTCTTTCTTGTATCCCAGTTTGATCGTGCTGGTGCAGAATGTCCCGAAGCCGATATCTTGGTATCTGCAAATATATAAACAAAATATACAGGAATTATACTAAACATTGAATTATCTGCACAACTGTGAAAAGTCAAATCTTAAAATATGACTTTCTGGAGACCAGCAGCGATTGACAAAACGTATGACACGCACAACTACACACTTCAAAGGCACACCCGGACTTACAGAGATAGGCATTTATTCTGAAATACATATTAATTAGGAATGTCCTTTGACAAATGAATCATCATTTGCCAAATAATTGTATTGAATAACTCGAAGCTGTTATTACACAAACTAGTTTCAGAGTTATAAATGCATTTACTAATTTAAATAGGTCAGCCTTATTACCCCACTTATTCACATGACGAAATGATTTCTCTACTACATAGGTCATTACCGAGTCAAAAAGTACTTTGGCTAGAAATATGAAACTTTGTAGGCATGTTAGCATCGTGTAAAGCTCCTGCTGGTACCCATGAAGAGACGAGTAAGGACCACTCAGTTCATGTAATAGCATAAATGATATAGAATGAATCGCTGTCATCATCTGCTGACTAATTAACAAGCATAAATTTCCACTTCGTCCCTAAACCCATTAACAGCGGTGTTTTGATACGAGTGGTTTTCGAGTGAGGACATTTGTGTGTTCAGACTAAATTCTACTATAATACTATGGCACAGGTTTCATCCACTAAAGATTATATGTAACGGATATGGCTTACGAATAATTTTGAATTGCATGTAAATTAATGTAGATTGACTGACTGCTTGTCTCAAATGACTGATCGCTTGACCAAACAGTTTATCAATCGGGACTCATTGATTGGTAAATCCTAAAAAAATAGTGTACTTACCTGGATACCTTTCTGGCGAAGTATCTCGATCAACATTCGTTCTCCAGACTTTGGAAAGTCCTGTAAGGTCTGCTTGACTACAACTATAATTCCTCCTCGCTTATTTCTGAGAATTGCACTTTCTTTAATCCAAATACACGCATTCTTCGATAAATAGTACTTTCAGAAAAACTGTGTAAATGGGCAATTTCAGCGATTGTAAATCCAACACTTAAAAAACTTTCTAAACTTTCTTTTGGAATATCGAACGAAGGTGCCCCACCACATGTCCCTGGTACAGATATTGGCTTTCAAGATCCATATGAAATGCAAGCGGTTCTCAGTTTCATAATTTCAGTCCTTTCATTGATTCCTATGCAACGCATATCATACAACGACATCTTGCAAATAATATCAGGAGTTATACTTTCGTTTTAAAAAGCAAGTAATAGCCTTTGTAATCCAATATTTTTCAAAACTGACTCCATTTTATGTGGCAACATTCATTGAAATAAACCATATAATATTATAGTGTTATAGCTTTCGATAATGTCTTTGACATACTAAAACGCATTGCGGACAAGTCAACATCACACATTGACAAATCAACACGGCCATTGAACATAATAACACGCTGTATAGACAAGATCAAATGATAAGTGGATATGATAACACGCCCTTTTAACATAATGACACGTTTTTTTTACATAATAAGACGCATAGTGGACAAGTCAACACCACACATTGACAAATCAACACGGCCATCTGACATAATCACATGCTGCAGATACAAGATCACATGATTAGTGGACATGATAACACGCCCTTTTAACACAATGACACGTTTATTTGACATAATAACACGCGTAGTGGACAAGTCAAACCACACACTGACAATTCAACACGGCCATTTGACATAATCACACGCTGTATAGACACGATCACATGAGAAGTGGACATGATAACATGCTCTTTTAACATTATAACATATTTGTTTGACACAATAAGACGCATAGTGGACAAGTCAACACCACAGACTGACAAATCAACACGGCCATCTGACATAATCACACGCTGTATAGACAAGATCACACGATTAGTGGACATGATAACACGCTCATTTAACATAATGACACGTTTGTTTGAAATAATAAGACGCATAGTGGACAAGTCAACACCAAAAATTGACAAATCAACATGGCCATTCGACATAATCACAGGCTGTATAGACAAGATCGCACGATTAGAGGACATGATAACACGTACTTTTAACATAATGACACGTTTGTTTGACATAATTAGACGCGTAGTGGATAAGTCAACACCATAGATTAACAAATCAACACAGCCATTTGACAAAATAACACGCTGTTTAGACAAAATCACATGATTAGTGGACATGATAACACGCACTTCTAAACTAATGACACGTTTCTTTGACATAATAAGACGCATTGTTGACGAGTCAACAGCACATTCTGACAAATCAACAAGGCCATTTGACATAATCACACATTGTATAGACAAGATCGCATGATTCGTGGACATGATAACACGCTCTTATAACATAATGACACGTTTGTTTGAAATAATAACACGCAAAGTGGACAAGACAACACCACATATTGACAAATCAACACGGCCATATGACATAATCACACAACGTATAGACACGTTCACATGATTCGTGGACATGATGACACGTCTTCCTGACACAATCACGCATTTGACATAATAAGACACGGGGTGGACAAGACAAAAATAAATATGACAACATCAGACAGCTGTGGCGTTCCATAGTTTTTTCACAGTTTTAATGACATGTTTGTGTGACAACTGCAAACAGATAAGATCTAACTAACAACTACTGGTGTCCAGTTCGCACACTTGTCTAAGATTCACATGTCGTATTAATTATCATCAAAGAGACCACTGTTGGAATGGTAGTTAACGGTCAGATAGCGGACAGCTGGTCAGTTCTCGTGATTGATTAAATATAGAGACAGGATTGTTTTCTTATCATAGAGTCTTGACATCAGCAGGTAATATGATATCGCCTACCTTACTATAAATCAAAATATGACAGCGTCTTTTCAATTTTGTATTTATTTTATTTCGGTCAACATATTGAATATAAATTGACATTTGTGAAATACTCACACAAAATATACAATTTGTCACGGAATGGGACAAAGGAATGACGTTTTAAGAGTATTGACGTACAGACTATTTTAAGCGTTGTTCGAGATCTACCTCCCCGGGCACTCCCTACATCTAAGCTAGCAGATAAAGTCTCCAAATATAAATAATGTCCTGTACGAAAACTCTGAGCCAATTCTGTACAGAATCTGTACCAAATCTGGACAGAATGCATATAGAATTTCTGTTTTTTGTACAGAGTAGACACAGAATCTGACGTAAAAACTGTACAGAAAGTATTGTATTTTCTGTACAGAATCGTAGTGAACCAGATTTTTGTCTGTGCAGATTATTGTATCAAACAAAATGTTTGCTCTTTTCATTTTTACTAGACAGATTTTTAGTACTTTGTCTGTACAGATTATGGTCATGTTTTGGTTTTCAACTATGACAGGAACTGGCAAAACGATCAATAATCCATTGCGACAAATGGCCGCCAGTGAAAACTTTACACACGTTTTTTCAGATAAAATGAAAAAATACATGGAATTAAATAAAGGTACTTGGCAGGCTAACGCAGAAATTAGTATGCTGCAAGTTGCAATAGGATTTCTTAACGTGAAACAGGGTTAAAGGGGCACTCCCTACATCTAGCAGATTATATTCTCGAAACATAGATTATGCGTTCATTGTACGTAAAACGATAAATAAATATAATTTCGAAGAAGAACCTATGGCGAAAAATGCCTCATTTTACCACAATAAATCAATATAGAGGCTTTCCGTAATAAATCGCATCCACCCATTAATTGTACAACAACAACTCTACATAGATTATTGAATGGTTTACGGTACTGCTTAATATTTTAAACCGCTGATTTTATCGATAATGACTTGGAATGCATAGCTGAAACTTTTAGGTTATGTTATAATACTTCCAAAGATTCTATGATTTATGTTTTGGAGGTTATTGTTTGGCATCAGTTATAGGTATGTCTCTTTAAAGTGAAAAGATCATGCATAGAAGTTGGAAATATACATATATCACGAAAACTGCACACACTGTAGTAGGAATTCATAACCACTTTTCTATACAGAATTTTTTCTATACAGAAATTATTATGCTTCAATTTGAATTTTACAGATTTTATTCTGCACAGAAAATTTCCTGTTTTTTTTCTGCCCAGATTTTTTTGGGCTTATTTAAATATTTCGCAAAATTCTGTAGAGATTTTGTTCATTGTCTATCTATATTTAAAATGAATTTATAGAATTCTGGTTCAACTATTCAATGAACCAGAATATTTTATGTACTGAATCTGCCCAGACTTTTTCGTACAGGCTGTTAAAGAGACACACCCTACAACTGACGTCAAATTGAATACTTCAATTCACAAATAACGGAGAATTTGCAAGTATTATTACTTTAAAACGTTAAGCTATTTTACGTTTGCAGACATAATCGATAAAATCAGCGTTTCAAAATGTGTTTCAGTACCGTAAACCATTCAATACATGTAAAGTTATCGTACAATGAATGGGTGAATAGCGACTTGTTTATGAGTGTGTAGCAGAAAGGTTTAAAGCTGCTCGCTCTCAGTTACCGTTGAAAAAAATATTTTTTCTAAAAAATTTCAATACTTCATAAATATAAAACTAAAAGGTAGAATCGAAATATAAGCAAAAATCTTGGTAGGAATTTGTAGAAATGGATTGAAAATGTCGGTTACACGGCACCGCTACACTATATGTTTATATTGAAATTTCAAAAGCGTTTGCAGCGCTTTTGAATTTGGTAGCGTATTTTTTATAATTTAGAGATATACGTGACAGGAATTTATACTGGAGCTTTTTTATATGACCATATGTTCTAAAATACGTTATTTACATACAGTTTGAAGAACTTTATTTTTTTACTAAAATCTGAGAGCGAGCAGCTTTAAAAAAAACATTTTACAGCGTAGGATATAAATTCAACAGACTTGTTTGTTTAAAGGGGCACTCCCTACATCTAGCAGATCATATTCTCGAAACTTATCCCTGTTTGATATTATTTTTGTTTTTAGATTATGTGTTCAATGAACTTAAAATGATAAATAAATACAATTTAAAAGAACATATGGCGAAAATTGCCTCATTGTACGACAATTAATCAATATAGAGGCTTTCTGTTATAAATCGCATCCACCCAATAATTGTACAATAACAACTCTACATAGATTATTGAATGATTTACGGTAATGCAGTATATTTCAAACCCGCTGATTTTATCGATAATGACTAGGAATGCATAGCTGAAACCATTAGGTTAAGTTATAATACTTCCAAAGATTCCATTATTTGTCTTTTGGAGGTTATTTAGTTTGACATCAGTTTTATAGGGTATGTTCCTTTAAAGTAAATTGCATCACAAATCACATCTTGTGTGTTTTTGGAGGTTGCTTCCAGTATTTTAACAGAGACGAATCGATTGTTTGGAAGACAGTCAGATTGGAAAGAAAAAGAAAATAAAACATCAAACTGCCAGGGTGGGCAGGACTTTGACAGGACAGTTCGTTGGTTTAGTCAGCTCCACTACTTCAACAAATTTACCGATAATAATTGGAATGTATAGCTTAAAGATTTAAGTTATAATACTTGCATTTGATACCAGTGTTAGGGAGTGTATCTTAAATTAAAGAGGCACTCCACATCTACCAGATTATATTCTCGAAACATAAATTATGTGTTCAATGAACGTAAAATGATAAATAATCACAATTTCAAAGAAGAAACTATGGCGAAAAATGCCTCATTTTACCGCAATTTATCAATATAGAGACTTTCTGTTATAAATCGAATCCACACCCTTTAAAGGGGCACTCCCTACATCAAGCAGATTTGAGGTTAATTTACATACCTCCAAAGATTCTATCATTTATGTTTTGGAGGTTATTTAGTTTGACATTAGTTAGAGGGTATATCCTTTTAAATTGACGTTTCTTCTATTCAGGTTGTGTGTGATACTGATATTACAACATAACTGAAACGCAGACTTTTGGCCTTGGTTCTACAGGACTCGCTCCGACAACAAGTTGTTCGATCAGAGTCTCAATCCGTGCCTGCTCACTCCTGAGCTAATCAACAAACTCATAGATCTTTTGGTAATATTTGTCTCCCTTAGTTTATATGTCCGGGGCTCGTTTGCGATTGATCTATCCCTCATCTTGATTCTAGACGGAAGGAGCGAACGTGGATTCACGCCACTGACGTTTAAAGACATAAGAATATTAAATTAATGTACTTTTAAAAATTATTGTAAAAATAAACAAGTAATATCTTTAAAAAAAAAAGATGGTCGACGTAGGTGACGTAATAAACACATTTTGTGTTTCAGAAGGCTCCCGGGCAGTACACTGCTTATTCCGGTACCGAAACGCTAGCTAATAATCAATGACGCTAGATGTCCGGCCCCGGATTACACCTCGTTGAATACAGAAGTTGATCTTCGTACTGTCCAGAAACCTTGACATACTGCAGATTTCATAATAGCGCGCCGTTTCAGTGTTTGTTGCGTATCGATTGAATACAGGTAATGAATGACTAAAGCGTTTGTAGGCGGAGCTACATTTTACACATACGGGAAGCAATCAGATAAAGTGTGTCTGTGTTTTCCTAGTGAGAAAAAAATATAAATACGGCATTCAATGGTGTTCAGTCGGTGGTTACGTACATGTTGCTTGTGTGCTAGAGTCCTATCAAAGAAGGGGATATACACATACAACATGTACGTGTAAATCCGGTACAAGTGTCATTTCACTTACATAAATTTAGTGTAAATATATGTCGCAGTAAAATGAATAAAAATATTGTAAATATACATTCTATTTCGCTCTTCTATAAATGATCCGATCGCAATACTTGCATATTATGCATTATAAAATACGACTATACTGATATCTTGTTACAACCGTGCATGCTTTGCACGTGCTGTATTTGACTTGCAAGAATGCTAAAATGTTTCTGTTGATGCTCTGAAATCTGTAAAATGATAATCTGTGTAGCAAGAAATGTAACAAAGACCGTTAAATTTTGTTTATAATTTATCTGAAGACAGGATTTATATCTATCATGTACACTTTTGACTATTAGATTATTTCTACAATTCCTGCTGAAGATATCTAGCGCACATGTCATCAGAGTAGTTGCGTAAAACTGGAGAAACCAGGCTTTCACAAAAAATGTAGAGCGTTTACCGCTACCGGTAGTCCAACTATCTAGACATAATGTTTGTTTCTATATGATTTCTATTTTTTTATTTTTTGGTGTTTATTTTTTACATCTTTGTTAGCATGACTTTCCTCAATGAATATAAAAAGTAAAATATCATAAAAGTGAAAACTAAAGATAATAAATGTGATGTCTTTTTTCTAGGACTACCAGTACATCACATTGCCAACAAGTTGACCTATCGCCAGTACAAATGAAATTTACTTTGCTTTATAAGTAGTTTCGTTCACTACATTGGTGACGATTACATGTACAATCGAGCCAAGTTTTGATGTTTTCAGTTTGTGTTTATTTCATCGACATGCGATTTGACTTTTCGCAAGTTTGTACAGCGATACATTTACCTGAATCCAAGATGGTACACGAAAGTTTGCTGTACACAAATATTTACATGCAGAGCGCATGTATAATGTATATCATTTACCATAAGTTTAAGAGTGGTCACTCAATGATCTAGACATTCTTTTATTAATTTTACGAAGGTGAATTTCTGTTTTCTCGTAAAATACAATCGACGATGATGCAACAAAACAACAATTATATATAGTATACATTTCTAACCACGCTTTAGAAAGGATTTCCGGTATGAAAAAATATACAGGAAGATGATTAAGGGTGCTATATTCTCTGCAGGTTCAACAGTGACTCACGAATCTAAAATGTCTTAAAACAGTTCATTCTAAACATCCTGCAAGAAATGTTCTTGGAATCATGTTTGTAAAACGTTCCGGTCGTATAAGCTAGACTCTTTACAACCGTGTCTTCTTAGCTCAGCAAACGTTTCAGATACTTAGCCGAGGACATATTGTCTTCCAACAACATTTTATTATATAGACTATATTACAGAAAAGTATAAAATCTTTGGTTCGGTGTTGATTATAGAACACGCAGTACAGTTCGGTTTCGTTTGTAA
This sequence comes from Saxidomus purpurata, assembly GCA_022818135.1. Classification (NCBI taxonomy): domain Eukaryota; kingdom Metazoa; phylum Mollusca; class Bivalvia; order Venerida; family Veneridae; genus Saxidomus; species Saxidomus purpurata. The sequence goes on from JAFMSR010000061.1 coordinate 81,072, forward strand.
AAATTGAATATAAATTGTTCTATGAAATAAACTTTAGAGGTTTAAAATAAACCAATTTTATCCAAAAAGAATACATAAGCACTCAAATAATGTCGCAATTGTAGCTCGAAGATTTGTAAACTTATACTGTCAGTATAGTAGTCAGTGTGTACGATAGATAAAGGTATTGATTTGGGCGGAGCTAACTATAGACTAGTAACCCTGGCTCAAAAAAGTGCCCGAGGTAGAATAAATTGCAAAAGAAATAAAACCAGTTGTTTTGTGTAGTACAATGCCTCATAATTTCGTTAAAAAAAGTTGCAGATCCTATAAGCAGGGCAAGTCTGGAAAAAATGGGTCAAAGTAAGACATTACATTTTAAGAAATAAATTAAAGGTATTTTATTATTTTGCAAAAATGACAGAAATTTTATAATTTTATAGTCATTTAAAGCAATTTCTACATTAATGAGACCACACAAGCATGATATTAACAACTAAGATGAAGAACACATAAACATACACAGTATATTTATACATTTTTTTCTTGCAAGGGGTCAATTTACCCCACCCACAAGACTGTACATAATAAATTCATTACTATTTTCAAAGTTTTCTGTTCAAAAGTCATCAACACATGTTGTATTTTATCACAATAAACTATAGATTGATTAGTTAACTTATTAAAAAAGAAACAGTCCAGCCTCGGTGTCTCAACGTCAAGTTAACCATGAAAATAACTTCGGCTTATCCAGTTCTGACTTGTCAAAACAAGTATGACAGTATTTTCATAATTTTATAGTCATTTAAAGCAATTTCTACATGAATGAGATCAATCAAGCATGATATTAACAACTAAGATGAAGAACACATAAACGTGCACAGTATATTTATACATTTTTTCCTGCAAGTGTCAATTTACCCCACCCACAAGACTGTACATAAAAAATTCCTAACTATTACTACTACAGAATGTGACATCGACGTCATTTACTACCTGTGTGTAAAGCAAACACTGAAACGGCACGGTATTATGAAATCTGCAGTAACGTGTTCTGTTTTTTCTTTTTTTGCAACATGATTTATTATAAATAACTATAATATAAAAAATATACACATTTTGTGTTTCAGAAGGCTCCCGGGCAGTACACTGCTTATTCCGGTACCGAAACGCTAGCCAATAATTTGCAGATTCTGATTGGTCACATTATAACGAAGTTGGTTAGCAACGCGTCCATACCAACGGAAGTTCAAATCAAAAGTATACGACTACGTCGAAAAATGAACAACAAAGTATAAAAAGTAAAAAACTTTAAAATGAAAAGGCAATTACAAAAAGGAAAATTTAATACAAATCTTAATGAACATTTGAATTCACCGGGAAGTTAAATTCCATCTATGACCCTTTCATTGCATTTTCTCAGTTCCAGATAACTAAAATCAACTCTTGTATGAGCCATTTTATTTTTGTATTCAAAAACACTATAGAAATATATGCCACAACAATAATAGTTATTACTAAGTCTTGTGATATAATTTAGAAACCCATATATCTACGAAACATAATACAATTGTCGATGAAGCTTACATTACTTATAGAATATCCGAAATAAAACTGAATATCAATTAATTGCACGTCAGTGTAAAATATTACAGGGGCGGATCCAGGATTTGGTCTTAGGGGGGGGGGGCGTAACTTTTTTGCCGTGTGTTGGTTCTGCTCAAGCCGGCAATTACGACTGTTTTATTCTCTGTTTATAAGTATTCGAACATTAAATAGCGGTGGAGCGAGCGAGTGTGTAATTAACATGTATAATTGAATGGCAATGAACAATGTCAGGGCCGTAGCCAGAGGTTAAAAAATCGGGAGGCACTCTCTAGGGGGGTTCGGGTGCCATTTCGTGCATTTTCCTGCATTTCAAACGTGTTTTTGATACTTTTAAGATACCGATTTCGGAAACAGAAAATATAAATTTATACTCAGATATTTATGTAAGGTTGGGGAATTTTAGGGGGCGCACCCGCCTGGATCCGCTAGTGTATTATTACATACAGACATATTCTTTATTGCGTAAAATTTTCATACATAGTTTATAGCAAATCAATTCTTAATCGATGAAAACGTGTTTCATAACATGTTAAATAACATCATATCAGTTGTTAGAACAATTAACCGTGAACAGCTACGATGTTCAAACAAAAGGAACATCGGTTTACCAAAACAAAATCTGCAAAAAGCGCTAAAACATGAAACGGTGTAGTGATACACCCTGTGTTCACTTCATTAATCTTATTACATTTCTCCTTCTGGAGTTCAAGGTCACACGAGTCTAGACGTGCGTACCACATAATGTCACCCAGTCTGTCCTGTTTTTCGTCCGACGTTTTGTAATGGTGAAGTAGTTTGTCGACCTCCCCGGAGAAACACGGGTGTTGCTTCAACACCCTCACGTAGTCGAGACACTCTTGAAGACATTTGCTGGGTTGACAAAGTGTCTTCACTGATCCGAATATTTTTATTGTCTCTGGATTCCTTAAATGAGAAAAGACAATTTTTTTTAGTTTAATACTTTTTTTAATGTCCTACGTACAAATACACTAACAATGTTTAGACAGATACATTTTAAATACATTAAACAAATGGATTGGGCCACGAGTTGTAGCAACATTAAAACGAAAAGATAAAATCTTTGAAAAATAAATAGGGAAAATAAAAGACCAAAAATATCTTAATATTGAGTTTCAGTAATGGCGCATTATCATTAAACAACGCAATTTCTTTCATTTCTGTAGTTACTGTTCTTGGTGTCTATGGCAGGCATCTTCACACAGAGAGACACATTCAGTCGCACAACAGTCAGGTGCACCTTCTGTCACACACCTTCAGTAACTGTTATACACCTTCAGATAGACACCATTAGTCGCTCACCTTCAGTAACTATGCACACCTTCAGAGAGACACATACATACATTCAGTGAATTAAAATCATGTTTCAAACAATATGAGCTATGTAACTTTGTGATTATAACTTACCTGTAATCATAAACTTGATTCAAGTTACATTTACGAATACCTTCTTTTTGGTTGTCAAGTTCGCAATGACTCAGATTTTTCCATGCAATACAGTCTGTAATCATTTATTAATATAGTCTAATTACTAAATATCTGAGATATTTAAATACAATAGTTCATAAAATTGGTTACCCCAATTATGGGGGCCTCAAGAAAAAAAATCAGATATCTTGAGAGTCTGAAATTATATTATGTACTTGAAGAATTTCAAGATATCTGATATTTAGTTTATACGATTTTATTCGAGTTCGACTAAGCTTCCGTAGCTAGCTATCTTCGTAGCTTTTTGAATCTCGCACGAACACTCATTCTAGATATCATCAAGCTTGCGACAGAGAGGGGTAGCGTCTTTTTCAACGCTGTAACCCGTTTTTTTAAGCTGCGCGGTGAACTGAGGCAGAATTTAACTAAGGGCACACCTGTTCGGCTGGGATTCGATACCGGGGCATTCCGTACCTAAGGTGAACGCCCTTACCACCGAGCTATAGAAGACCACTGATGTTTTCAATTACTCTCTAAAATGAGGTTAGAATATTGAGAATATTACTACATGTACATGTAAATACCATGACATCACTTTAAAACTGCAGTTTTTACTGTATTCATGAATATTGTGAATCGTGAAGTTGAAATCGTAAATTCGTGAGGCTGAAATCTTAAATTCAGGCAGTTAAACTCGTTAGTCCGGAAAATAAAATCGTGAGTTCGCGAAGTTGAAATTCACAGTCACGGAAATGGGAATGACGAATTACAAGTGTCCCCAATGCCATACAGCTGTATTGTGAATTATACAATACACCTCATAGTGTCACGTTTTAATGATTTCAAATTCGTAAATACATGAGATTATTCCAATCGATATCATTTTTCACAAAATGTGAAACTATAGTGAAATAGTATATCAAGAACTACCAAGAGACACTAAATATCTTTCATACTAGACGTTAAAGACTTACGAGTGTTCTCCCTTAGTCAACAACGCGCTTACCAAAGGTTCGCAAACATTACGTAACAGGCAACTACTCGACCGCGATTGCATTTGGTAACCTTCGGAAATGATCTTATTCATCATGTCTTTCTAATATCAGTTACATGATGAACATGAATCAGGGGCGGAGCTTCCTATAGGCAATGTTGGAACGTGCCTAATCTTTTCCTAAAAAAATGAAAAATATCATGACAAATATGCAATGATAATAATTGGGGTAGGGAGTATATGGGTCTTACCAATATTGTGAACCTGTACAAAAGCGAACTACATGTATTTCGTTATTGTAATTACCATTCATGATACCCTGGAATTGGCAGTTCTAGTTTTTGCTCTACTATTGACGAAATTCGTGACGCAATGTGTTTCAACTGAAACATAGTCGGATTGAAATTACACTGATTTTCACGATATATAAAACATACAATCATCTTACTACTCTTAAAATTGTTTGCATGTTCAAATTTTATTTCTTGTTAGATCTATAGTTATAGACCGCGAGAAATATGTTTTACTTGTAATGTACGTTTCAAACAAGAGTTGTACGCAGCACGTCGTCTTGATGTGTTGCACTTCAAGTTATTTCTAAAGCCTTCAATGCGTAACAAAGTTACAGTCTTGAAATGAATATGTGCATAACCTTATACAGGATTCCATTACCTTTAAACTCTTAATAGTCAAAGACCTGTGAGCCTCAAAATATGCTAAAACGGACAAAATTCATATAGAAATGAAACTTTTGTTTTCTGAAAGGTTAATGTCTGTAGTATCCATAACACAAACGTTCCAAAAGTTCCTACCTGGGAAACTCTACAATCTAAGATGGCTGCCAAGATGGCCGCCGTACTGAAAAAAAACATGTCACACACAACTGCTTACAAGTATCGCATTTTCTATTTGTGAATGTATTTAAATGTTGCTAACTATCACTACTGTATCAAGGATAATGTATCAAAATTTATAATAATAATAATAATAATAATAATAATAATAAAAACTTTATTTTATGAAGGTTGCATGTAAGACATATAAAGAATTACAAAGTAGAACAAAATATATCTTTTTGCCATATGGCCTTCAAAATAATAATAAAAAACAACAACAAACAAACAAAAAAAACAATAATTTAAAATTTCTCTCTCTCTCTCTCTCTCTCTCTCTCTCTCTCTCTCTCTCTCTTTAGAATACTTATAGCAAAAATGCCTGATAAAGGATATCATATGTTAAACCTATTCTATATGTTTAAATTATGTGATGTATTAAAGTCTCTCTTTAAAATACGTAATAAAAAAAGCGTGTAAACAGTTAAAACGTGCATTACAATTTCAGTTTGAGGCTTAACAGACTTCAAGTGGTCCGCTTTCGAATTAATTTTCCATTTTACGTAATAACAGGAAGTTACGCTTTATTATGAAATGAAATGTTTATTTACTTGACACTATTTTTAGAACTTAGATGTAAAGATCTGGCTTTCAAGGCGTGATGATATTTTATTAATTCTCTGTTACTTGAAACTTATAGTTTGTGAAATACACAGATAACATCATACTTGCATTATTCACCGAGGGTCTTTGTCAAATGAATAACTTTTGCCAAACATTTTCAATTAGGTTGAATCGCGACTTCATGCATATTTTTTGGTTAATTTTAGTCTGATAACGAAAATATCATCCGTAGCTTAATGAGTGGCTTTCGAACAGTCAGTCAAGATTTAATAAACTTAAAGGCAAACATTCAATTCATTTATTTAAGGGGTCACTGGTGAGGTTTTGGATTTGTGCACTTCCGGAATTTTACTTGTGTTATATTTCAAAAATGATGAACTGGAAATAACAATTATGTAGAAGTAAACTTAGGCACAATATGAATATTTTAGTGACCTCACATTTTGTGATTAAATTGACAAATTTTGACAGCTGCCAAAATGGGGGGTAGGGGTACAAAAATAGTCATTTCTCAAAAACATTTAAGATATTTACTTAATTCAAACTGTATTACAAGAAGGATTGTTAGGATATAAAACATAATCATAGTTCCTTTTACAGTTCCTTGTTACAGACATATGCCGTCATATCTCAAAGCTCGTTGAAATCTAAAAAACAAATTTTTGGCAGTTTTTGATGAATTTCTTTCTTATATGCACATTGACCCCCATTTTTTATTTTTGCATTCTAAATCAAAGATTTTAATCAAACTGTAGGCAAAACATCTGAAAAACCTTGTTATTCCTTCATCATGAAATATTCATATATCAAAAATTGAAAAAATGAATTTTAGTAAAGTGGGTGGGGTAATAATAAGGGGCGTAATATTTATTCTGATGATGATAGAAATACCACTATCTCTAATTTTTCATTCTTAAGTATGACATTCTACATTAGAAGAGATTAACAATTGATACCCATTCTAATACATACACCACATACACAAACGTTTACAATACGAAAATTCAAGCTAATTTTGCATTAAGCGCCTTTTCTGGTAGTGTATCACTAAAAAGTCATTGACCCATCAATATTTTTTCAGAAATTAACTAGCAATATGTTAGTCTCCATAAAAAAAACAGGGTCAATAAAATTTCTTGTTATTTTGAATTTCAGCAGTGACCCTCCTTAAAGCCGACTCAAAGTTGGCTTTGAAATTCATTAATGCACGAATATGGAAGTGAATACTTCAACCAGACTTTTAAATACACGTGTAAGAATCTAACGGCCCCTAAAATGTTTCCACTTTGAACGTTGGATCCATTTCACATCCTGCGTCACAATTCTCACGAGACCTTTTTTGGATTTCGATGAAAACGGCTCAAAAGCTCTTTGGAAAGATTCAGCCTACTCAATTGTTTGTCTGGCATTATCATTCACAGAACCTTTCTTGCCAAAAGTTTATTCATGTGAAAGATATCAGAAAAAAGAGCTGGAGGGACTATAGCATTAGCAATATGCTATTTTATCATTTATTACCATATCAATTCAGCAGTCTATTTCTTTATAGCTGAATATGGAGGACGATTATCACTAGGTGCATTGTTCATGCCTTCATGGATTTCCTTTGGTGACACTCCTTTCATATGCAGATACCCCCCCCCAACCAACTGTCGCACATGTACACAGTAATGATAGTGACTTAAAACTTTTAGCCTGCGGAAATGCAGAAGTGTGCAAGGCAATGGACGTTTTATGCATTCCCCAACACATTTTCTAAATAAAGAACGAAACGTTTTAAATCTAATTGTTTTTATTTTGATAAGTGCTTGTGTTTTATGAGGGCATGATTTTTAAGATAACTGATTTTCAGTGTGGCCAAGTTCATAAACTGAGTCTCTTTATTTTCCTCTAAAATATACCCCAGGATACGTCAGAATGCAGCTGCGGCGATACGGGATTTAAAATATTTCGAGGGAGCATCCCGAACCCCCCCTCCCCACAAAATAAGTGCCTACACTTCCATTTTTTTCAAGCTACGCCCCTGTGAATATTAAGAAAGAAAGAAATAGATCAGACTTTTTCGGATTTTTGTTATGTCAAATCCTTTCAATATTTACTTGATTTACTGGATTAAGCTTGTCTGTCCGACGGAATCTTGTGGACACTAAATCTCCATCCCTGGTCAGAATTTAATGATACTACACAAGTACCATGTCTAGATGTGCATGGTCAAGTTCTCGGTTCTCTAGGTCAACGGTCAAGGGTTCAAAATAGTAAAATATTGTGCGCTTTTAATCTCCTAAACCCTTGGTCACAATTTAATCATATTTCACAAAAGTTATAAGTACTATGCCTAGCTGCATATGATTCATGTTTCGGGTCACTAGGTCAAAGGTCATAGCGAAATGTTATATACTGTGTCAGTGCGATGTTCGGGGGGGGGGTACTAATCACCTTCAGTGATATTTGTAGTTTAATCTACCAATCAATTCCCTATCGGCTGTTAAATGACCTTTTGCAGATTAAGAAGTACATGATGCAGATAACCAGACGAAGGAGGTCAATGTGAATACAACACTGCATGGTATGGATTTTATAAAATTAGGCATATGTACAAGATTCTAAGGGTTCTAGACCACAATCGTGTTTGCTTGCGTGAGTTAGATTCAATGTTTTCGTTTGCTATCAGTTTATATTTTAAAGAATTTAGCTTGTGCACTATTTCATCTTTCTTATTTTCTGATGCGTTATTTTAACTATTTACACATCTATATACATGTAGTGTGTTTAGTTTCCTTCTGCGTAACCTTTAGCCATAAATTCTGTTTAAAGATTAAACAAACCATTATAGTGTTTAATTTGCTTTATAAACGCCAGATGAAGCTGTCAGTTTGTGAAAAAGACACGGAAGCATAGAAAAAAAGAAAGACAAAACCAAGAAGACAAAAAAGAAAAATAGTAAATGAAAGAAACTCCATTAAATTTGAGAAGAATCGTTGATATACTTCTTGAAACATACTGCATAGCTCTCTAGACCCTGAACGTTAACATTTTTCTTATGATTTAATGTATAAATGTTACAGGCGCTTTCATGTGTTGCAAACCGGATTCAGGCGTAGTTGTTGCATAATTACTGATGTTTACACTGAACGAGACTCCAACTAGGTGATGAATACTTCCTGAATAGAAAATTACGGCTTAAAATTGAACATGAATTTACAAAATAGAAATAAACTCGTATGGAAAGATATGTCAAAACACTGAATATCAAGATACACAAATTACGCATCAATGGGTAAAGCACACGCTTATGATATATTTTCACACTGTAAGCAGGGTTGGCAGAGTATTGGCCGCCCCGGTTGTCCCGCTGAGAAAACCCGGGCTGGGCAATATCCCTAAAATGGGCAGTCCTGGGCAATACTGGGTAATATTATTTTTTTTAAACTAAAACATGATTTTTTCAACTGTACTGGTGTTTAACTGCCTCATTTAACATTATTATGTTGTTTGTTTCAAGTGCTATTCGGCACGATGTAATCGGCAGTACTTAAAAATGAATGAGTACATAGATGATGTATAGTGTATTATAAATATGTTTGGATGTAAGAATCTGATAACAACTACACAAAATATATTTTTTTTTATTCTGAACTATGAAACTTTATTTACATCATGTGTACATTTCCCATGTCAAAGAAAATGTCAATTTAAAGAAAAATTAACCTCCCTACACAAAAAACTATGCATACAGAGAAGGCTGAAGTTAAGTTATCAATAAATACTAATTGTGAGTTCAACTAACCATTAGTATGTATTCAGATTTTTAAGGGGCTATTGTTAACATATGGTTCATATCCTTTGCACAGCCGGCATATTTTTATACACACTGAAACAGACATGCATGGGTTTTTGGAAACACTGTACATCACGTTACGCTACTTTCGGTTTACTGCGCATGTTGTATACGTCAGCAAATAGATTGAGCTGTAACATGAAAGTAAAATTTCCTTTGGCCCACCTACAGAGGTCACGTGCATGGGTCACCCTGTCTGCTAACCTGCGCATGGACTTTTTTTGCTAACGAGAGGTCAATTTTAAGCGTTCTTACAAGTTATAGCATTCCAAGAGTTCCTTCTAGGGCACATCTTTCTATATATATTATTGAAGTACAAAATACGACAGTCTAAGCAAATTAAGGTATTGGTATTTGATTGATAACGTCTACTTTTTTTTAATACTACACCCACCTGTTACTACGTCACGATACGCTACAGTACCTCTCCGACATTTGCTTTGATATGGTCACATGATAAGTTCGCGCCAATACTTCCAGCTAAATATTAGCATATTTCTACGCAATGCAAACGATATCTTAATTTACATTCATTTCAGCTAGAAATGCAAAATCAAACGCATTGTCGGACGATTTCTGCAAGTGCAACATGCAATAGCTTACCAAGTAAAGTTACTGCAATATAAAGGGAAGTAACCTCAGTAACGTAAACATATACCGTGTACGGAAAAGAACGGTTATTGGTTATTAGTTGGTTTCATCCAATCGGCAGACCGCATTTTCAGTATCACAAAGTTTAACTTATAAAAAACGACTTACGTGCTGCATTGTTCAGTCAAGTGTGTCTGTACAATTGAAACTGTCGGTAGATTTATTTTCTCACAGTTTGAATCGCATTTTCACACAAGTAAGAAGTAATATACATGATGGGGATGAAAAAATGAAAATCAACTTTTTCTCGAATTTTACTTCAAAACTGTTATGGATGGATAGAAAATGATCTAACTAAGAAAATGAATATCCATAACCCTATGTTTATTTCAAAAATAAAAATTTTACAGTCATTTTTCGATATCAGCATGAGTCTAAAAACAAAATGGCGTCGTTTAAAAATCTAACGGAAGTGACTTCTCCGTATTGGCCCTCTCTTTTAAACCAATCAGAATGCTTGAATTCCATATTGGCCCTGCTTTTCTCGTATTGGCTCAGTTATGCTTTGTTTAAGCTCGACCGGTTTCATAATGTCATGTGTGCAATTGATCTAATACAGTTTGTAATATTGTAAAGTTGAATAATAATACCTGTTGAATTTTACAGATGTTGTCATTTAATACTCTGCACACCGATCAAACCTTGCGTGTTTTCTTTTTCTCTTTTTGTTAATGTAATAATAATTTATTTCTTCGGGGTGAAATAAAAGACAAAAGATTCGAGGGATAAGACAACCTGCTTTTATTTGTGTATTTTGAATCTCGAAGAAACACTATGTTGACACCTATAAAATGACACTAATTTTAGCGGAGCGAGTGCTTGCCTTTCACTCGAGACAAAGAAAAATATGAAACAAAATAAACTAGAGCTATCACTAAATGTGATTAATACCCCCGAAAGACTGCTTTATAAACTGAGGAAGTTCATAGTAACAGAATACCTTGCAAAAAAAACTAAAATAGAAATATTGTTCTTGGCAATAACTCTGTAATAAGTCAATTAGAGCTATGGTTCTTGTACACTGCACTTCCTCTCATTGTGCAGGACCATTGTATGAAGTTGTATTGCATTCCAACCAGTAGTTTTCAAGTTATGCTCTTCGACAAGGAAAAGTAAAAATGGGAAATAACTCTGTAAATACTCAAGATAGAGTTATGGTTCTTGTACACTGCACTTCCTCTCATTGTGCTAGACCATTGTATGAAGTTGTATTGAATTCAAACCGGTAGTTTTCTAGTTATGCTCCGGACAAGGAAAAGTAAAAAAGGGCAATAACTCTGTAATGAGTCAAGAAAGAGTTATGATTCCTGATCACTGCACTTCCTCTCAATGTACTTGACCATTGTATGAAGTTGTATTGAATTCCAACCTGTAGTTTTCAAGTTATGCTCCGGACAAGGAAAAGTAACAAAGGGCAATAACTCTGTAAGTACTATAGATAGATTTATGGTTCCTGTGAACTGCACTTCCTCTCATTGTGCTAGATCATTTTATGAAGTTGTATTGAATTCCAACCAGTAGTTTTTAAGTAACGCTCCGGACAAGAAAAAGTAAAAAAGGGCAATAACTCTGTAATGAGTCACGAAAGAGTTATGGTTCCTGTGCACTGCACTTTCTCTCAATGTACTTGACCATTGTATGAAGTTGTATTGAATTCCGACCTGTAGTTTTCAAGTTATGCTCCAGACAAGGTAAAGTAACAAAGGGCAATAAACTCTGTAATGAGTCAAGATAGAGTTATGGTTCTTGTACACTGCACTTCCTCTCATTGTGCTAGACCATTGTATGAAGTTGTATTGAATTCCAACCAGTAGTTTTCAAGTAATGCTCCGGACAAGGAAAAGTAACAAAGGGCAATAACTCTGTTATGAGTCAAGAAAGAGTTATGTGCTTGACCATTGTATGAAGTTGTATTGAATTCCAACTAGTAGTTTTCAAGTTATGCTCCGGACAAGGAAAATGCAACAGACCGCCTGACCGACCGACCGCCTGCCCGACCGCCCGACCGACCGACCAACCAACCACCGGGTGACTCCTATATACCCCCCCAACTTCGTTTCGGGGGTATAAATATCCCGTGCAAGTACTCTAAAATAAAAATGCATGTATAGTGAATCTTTTATGTGTTGCAAATTAACATCAAAAGCTAAATAATATTTTTGATAATTATACTGAACATTTCATAGATCCTTGCTATAAAGACGATATCATGTATATCCGGTTTCAATGAAAGGTTTTGCCTTTTTATGAACAAAAAACTGAAGATTCTAACCCAGTTTGTATTTTAATGTAAAACAAAACCCGATATACAACGATTTACAGATCATGATAATGTTACGTAATGTCCGGCCATAAAACTTATCGATGGCCTGAAGCAGTTAGATCAATCATTCGGAAGTGTTCGGCCAGCATTACGGAAGCAACCGAGCTCCGATCGTAAAAATAAGATTATATACCTGTTATAAAATGTATCACTTAAATGTAGAATGATTGTTTTATTCAACCCCGTTTGTGATTCTAAAATAAGTGTTATAGTTTTTTTAACAAACTGAAGATGAACTGCAAAATTTTCACTTAAAATTGTCACATTTTTGGCGTTTTACTATATATTATATAGGAAAACGACGGGTAGAGTTTTTAAGTTAAAAAAGACCAAACAAATAAAGTCTCAGAAAAATGAAAAAAATATCATTAAAAAGGTGAAATGTATCTATTATCTACCTGTCGGCCTTGTGTTTTCCCTATATAAGCCTATGTGAAATCAAGTTACTCCCCCCCCCCCTCTATGGAAGGGGTTATTTTGACTTGGGGTCATGATTTGAACAATCTTGATAGAGGTCCACTAGACGATATGCTAAATATCTAAGCTCTAGGCTTTGTGGTTTCAGAGAAGAAGATTTTTAAAGTGTTTCCTATATAAGCCTATGTAAAACTAAGTGACCCCCAGGCAGGGTCAATTTTGACCCGGAGCTCATAATTTGAACAATCTTGGTAGAGGTCCACTAGACAATGCCACATGCCAAATATCTAAGCTCTAGGTCTTGTGGTTTCAGAGAAGAAGATTTTTAAAGTTTTTTTCTATTTGTTGCCATAGCAACCAGAGTTCTGCATTGAATGGAATTTTTTGAACAACTTTGATAGAGCTTTACGCAAGAAACATTCCTGCAAAGTTTCATCAACATTGGCCCAGTGGTTTCAGAGGAGATGTCGTTTGAAGGAAATGGCGGACGGACGGACGACGGACGACATACGACGGACCCCGGACGGAGAGTGATCCTAATGGCTCACTCTGGCACTTTGTGCCAGGTGAGCTTATAAAAACCTTTGCTATTCCAAAACTAATCTATCCACTAACAGTTCTTCAAAACCCACCACAATACATCATAAATGATATAAATAAAACAATGCATACCTTTTTATGGGAGAAAAAGCCCGAGGAAATAAAAATACATGCCTTAGAATTAGACTATAGTCAGGGAGAAATTAAAATGATAAATATAGGTATGTTTTTTAATTCTTTAAAGAACTGCTTGATAAAACGATTTCTGTAAGAAAATAGCAGTCCCTTATGGAATGTTTTTTTCGAACCCTTATAATTTAAATTGTTTTGGCGGATCTTATATTTGAATGTAACTTAACAAATAAAGATACACAACTGAAACTACTTAAAGTAAACAGCTTCCTTTGCGACACATTGACGGCATGGAATTACATAAAACATAAACACGATTGTAAATTAATTTATAACAGGCAGATGTTGTGGAATAATTAAAAAATAAAAAGTGAAAATAATTCATTTTTCTACGACACCTGGTATTAGAAGGGAATTAAATATTTGGAGCACATCCTTGATTGCAGAACAAAGAAATTCTATTCATTTGATTTCTTTCAGTACTTAAATAACATAGGAAATAGTGAATATCTTAGATTTATTTAACTTATACATTCAATACCAACATCATTTAAAGTAGGCTTAAAACAGGAAAACAGAAATCAAGAGGTATGTGACACTATACTTGATCTTCTTATGAAATCGAAATTAACAAATAGACTTAGAAAAAGAAATTAACAGGTTAACCTGAAATCAAATCTGAAGTGGAAAAATATATTGAAAAAGATTTAAACTGGGGGAAAATATACATTCAACCGTTCAAAACCACAATAAATTCGAAACTAAGAAATTTTTAGTATAAATATTCATTACGTAAATTACCAACAAATATATTTTTATTAAAGGTAAACTTAGTGAACTCAAGTCTTTGCGACTTTTGTAACTCACAAGAGGAAACTTTTGAAAAAATAATTTGGAAGTGTAACTGCGTCCAAAAACTATGGAATAATATACTGGTATTTCTTACTGAAAAAGGTTTAAATATTTCTCTCAATTTTGAAAGTATAAGTTTTGGTATTCTGGAAAAGAGATCTAAGGTCAAATTCATCTAAAGATCAACATGGGAAAACTTGTTTTTTAAATTTTTTACATGATATCATCAATGTTCATCATTAGCATGAGAAGAGGGCCATCATGGCCGTATATAGTTGAAATCTACAGGCAAAACTGTTCACACAATCCAAATTTTATTGATGTTTCTTAAAAAACGTAAATATTTAATATAAGGTCTAGGTTAGTCAAGGTCAAAGTTGAAATCTGCATGCAAACTTACCGAATAGTTTCAATTTCATTGCTGTATCTTCTAAAGAAGAAAGTAGGTCAGTAGGTCAAATGAAACGAGGTTTAACCCTGTGACCTCAAAATTATTAATAGTAATCTACTAGTCAAGATAAACCTTACTATCTAGTTTAAAGATAATAGGCCTAATGGTTCTCCCATTATTAGACTTAATAAATCTGACCTTGACTTTTGACCAAGTGACCTAAATGTCAATAGAGGTCATCTACTGTTTAATATCAATATGTTTGTAAAATTTGAGGATCATATGCCAAATTGTTCACGAGTTATTGAACATAGTAGGTAAAGCTATGGTCGAGGTCAATTTTGTCAATCATTAAAGTTGTAGGCTTTGTGGTTTTGGGGAAGATTATTTTTAAAGGTTTCCCTATATAAGTCTTCGTAAAATAAATGACCCCGGGCGGGGCCAATATTGACCACAGGGGCAAGACTTTAACATATTTGGTAAATTCACACATACCAAACAGTTAAGACCTTGTGGTTTTGCAGATGAAGATTTTAACGTGTTTCCTATAGAAACCTATGTAGAGTCAAGTGATCCCCCAGACATTGTTCTATGCTCTATACCACACAGTTTCATACAAGAATTATAACTGTAACTCTATATACAGACAAGAGACCCATAGGGCGTCAATATTAACCTTAAGTGTCATAATTTGAATATTCTTGTTAGAGGTCTATTTGACAATGCAACATGTGAAAAATCTAAGCTTGTTTTTACTAAAAGAATTTTAATGTGTTCCTATTTGTTTCCAAAGCAACCCGAAATCTTAGAACAACTTTGATGGAATCACAATTGAATTCTTTGAAATACCTTGATAGAGGACCACCCAAGGAACATCCCTATATACACATAAAGATTTAATGAGTTACATTTTATAAATAAAGAGTATAATCGTTATTTTTATTATTCAATCATTATGAAAATGTATCTAAAATATTTCTTGATGAGCAATATCACTCAGGTGAGCGACGTATGACCATCATGACCCTTTCGTTTTAGTTTATTACATCTTTATATTATTTACTATTGAATAGTTTCATATATAGGAATACAAGCAGTTGGCACATATTTTTTTTTATAAGGAAACAGTTGTTATGTTGGCGACGAATAGTCTTCAACTTAAGCTCTAAATTTCTGAAACATTGTTGGGGAAGCAGCTAATAACGTTTGACTTTATTCTTTTGCATAACTCCGCTGGCTAGTAGAGATGGGACAGCATAATTTCAAAAGCTTAAATGTTATCTCAGGCCTCATTTTAGCTTTAAGAGAAAATCCCAAAATTGTAAGGGAAAACAAATATTGGTATCACATTCTGGATCAGGGTAGTTGATACAATCGTTTAGATCTTCTGTTTTATCCCTTGCACCATGTATGCTGCAGATTCTTTATTTCATATAGAATGCAGTCGACGGTGGCCATAAACCCTGAACATTTAGTTACTGCAATATTTGAAATAAAGCTTTTAGTTTAGTATAACTTAACAAATATAAGCCATCAGCTGGTGAATCTGGCTTTTTAATGCGTCCCCTTTGGGATGAAGATATTCACTGTTATGGGCTACAGTGATGTCCCAAGTGTCAAGATAAGTCACTTGTTGTAATATGTCAGTAAATTCCTCTTCTAAAATCAGCCTGAAAAGAAGTGCATTGCGAGGATCAAACCTCTTGTCATATCCTATGTTTAAATGGGGACCTTTGAAAAACACCTTCGTCAACGGATGAACTTTCCGAAACCGTTGTATTGCCCCAGCAAGTCTTCGTACTCGACCCCGAAAAATCGCTGGTGTAAAGTATGCCAGATGTGCGTAATAACCGACAAGTATAATTATAGACGAGTTTGTAATATCTTTGTTTTCTCTCATTGAATCGATTATGCTTGGTATTGATATAATGCCTTTCGAAGGAAGGGATCCAAAATGCAATGGCATCTCATGTTTGAAAAACATTAAGTTAATACCATATTTTCGATAAGTTGTAAATCGATGAAATAAACTTCCGTTTATTGTATCAAGCATCACTATTTCAGGAAGATCTAAAACAGTTTGTCTCAAATAATTGTTGTATTGTCTGATGGTTGAATCACCGATCAAAATTAAAGTTTTGTTTTTGAGACAATCGCGATATTCATTGACTGTGTGCCTGAGCTTGCTGTAGCATCGGATAAAATTCCATTTTCCATTTAACCAAAACCCCGTTGGTACGGATTCCTTCCATGATATCAATGGAGTCCTCTCATTGCAAAGTACAATTGTGACATTTCTGTCTGACATTGAATGAGAGTTTTCTGATGCGTTAGCAACGTCATTGAAAATAACGTGACCAGGATACAGGATTTTATTATTTTTCTTATCACCTTTAAATTGCGAGGTTTTTCCATGGAATGACTTAATATTTGAACAGTTAAGATGTGCCTTCTTTGGATGTCCACAGAACCAACTCATTCCATCGTTCAATGACGTAAAATTACACAGTGTCTTATGGCCAAATACAAACGAGCTTGGTCTGCATTCTGTACTTTCATCAATTCTTTCTGTCTTGAATGTTGCCCCAATCCACAATTCTGCTCCATTTAGTGTATACCTTGTGGTCCCGTACCTTTCAATGGCTTTAAGCTGAATGCATGTGTTTTGAACTGAAGATACTATTTTAACATAAATAAGAGTTTTCCCTGTCCAGAAGATATTAAAAACACCTAGATAAGATCCGTTTTTAAAGTTTATAACGCTACCAGAAGCGCGGCCGTCGCCAACTATTTGCTCAGACCAAATCACAATGAGGTCAAAACCTTTGAGCTTTCTATTCTTTTCGTTGTCAAAAGTGTCTAGTAAAACATTTATAGTGGTATTTCCTTTAAACTTGTCATTTGCTAAGTATACACTTAAGACGTTTGTACTTGTCTGTGGCATAATGTATGTGTAGTCGGTTTCAATGCTATTGCAGAAGGTTTGAAGCATTTCTTCCGGTGTGGATGCATTCTTAGTGTACCTGTTGCACTCTATCGCCAACCATCTCTCCCAAACTGAATTCTTTCTTGAGCATTCATAATCCTTGTTCATTGGTATCGAAGTGTTTGTTTTAATAACGGTGTCAGGTAAATATGTCTTCGAATTAGAATCTATTATGTGGTTCACAGAGATTTGTTTAGGCCGGAAATACCAACTTAGACAAGTAAGCGAAATAAGTAATGTTATAAGGACTCTGAGGTAAACTATACACGAGAACTGCTTGTAAGCACACCATGCTGTTGGCATTTGCTTGTATGCCGCCATGGCTGAGATAATAATTTACTCCTGGAATAAAGATTAATACATTAGTTTAAATATATTTATTGCGTATGTCACATATAATAAAGTTTACTAAATGCAAATGAGTATTTCAACAAACAAATGTTTAGGTAAACGAAACATAACAGACAAATACGTTGAGTTGATGAATTTCTAACATTATATGCAGAGATCTTTTTATATTTACCATTTAGGGTTTGTTTTTGAAAAAACAACATTTTACTTAGGATATCATTGTGTGTAATAACATTCTTAAAGTAAACTGTATTGACAGGTCAATGTATGCGCACTTTGTAAAATGTAATTGAAAAATATATTATCACGACCAAACGTGAACATTATTAACAGGTGACATAAGCATGTATGCGCACTATATTAACAGGTCACTGTATAAGTACACAGCAAGTCATCATGAATTATGAAACCTTAAGTAAACTGTTAAAGCGAGCTATATCAAGAATGCACCGTATGAATAGTCCACAAAACATGATGTGGACAATATAAACAGTTCTCTGTATTATAAATAATCCGTAAAACTTGATGAATAATAAAAATGGAATATATTAACTATTTACATACTCCGTAGAACATGATAAATTAGAAAAATAGTGTAACAAATTTTATATGGAAGATAATGTTGGTTTCCCAATGAAGAGTGTCGAGGCAATAACCCAAGTTTAATCCACGGGGTTTAAAAGTGAAGTTTAAATTCTCTGCCATAGGATTTGTACCACTCGATCATTTTGAAATTCATGTAACGTAAGAATATACCCAATGTCTTCATAAATGCAAGCATGATATCGTTCGTGCACTGATAACTAAAAAAAGCTGATATATATTTGAAGGGTTGATTACTGAATAAAGAAGGAAATAAGCAGATCGTGTGTTAGAAATTTTGTTTAGTATATATAAATGTTAAAATCGTTTTTCTTTCATGCCATGTACTTTTTGTGCTAAACTGTGTATAAATCAATGAATCTTGAGTCTCTTAATCCTATTCACAATATTTTTCTTTTCGTTTTTTTTTCTCTCGAGAAAATGGACATGATGACCTCAATGAAAAAGCACATGTTGCTTTGAATGCAGACTATTTGAATATGGACCTTTTCAAGTAATATTTATTAGAATATGAACAAGTGATAGAACATGCATGCCTTCTTTAGTTCTGTTTAACTTGGTGTGCCTGTATCCTTTACTTTCTTTCACTCAAAACCGGCACTTTTATGTCGACTTTTACATAAACGAAACTCAGAAATAATGACCATTTGCACTCAAAATGTTTAGACTAAAATCTTTCAACGAACGTCACAAAGTCATGTTGTGGTTAGCGTCAGAGTTGCTATGTTCGTTACCTCTGCTATATATGTAGGTCCAACAACTACTTGATTGAAGCTTTTAATTTTAATGGGGCTCTATTCTTTTCTATTGACAATGACAATGACAAAGATAATTCGCTATAAGGCCTCTGGCCTATGCAACATATATACATACATTCATATATATTACACAAAAGCATAGTATGTGTACATAAATGGTCATTTGTCATAACATAGAGTATAGCTCTAAAGTATGTTGAAAAAACGCATATTTATATAAGCTACAGGTTTTACGAAATGTTTTATCATAATTATTATGTACATCTAAGTGGTGTAAAAAATAATTTCTTTTGTCGAAAGCATAATAAAGAAATGTTGCAATCGATTTGACTAATGTTTCATTTTTTGTAGACATTAAAATACAGAATGTATTTTGAGAAGGGCATATACAATATTTTCTGGGTAAATACACTGCCAATAAATCCGGATAAAATTTACAACATAACAAAAAATGGTATTCGTCCTCAATTGCATTTTTATTACATGCCTTACATAACCTGCCTTGCCTTGAAATATTCCGATGCCGATCTGTCTCAATCTCTAGTTCATGCGAACCTACCCTAAAACCAATTTTTCTTAATATCTAACATATCCAGATAATATTCGCATGTAAATTCTTGTTTAAAAAGTATGTAGTTAGAAAGCTTTTTGTTTGAATTTACTGCTACATGTCAGTCATGTAAAATATATTTTAATCTTTTTACAAAATGTTTTTAAAACACTTGCTCTGAGTTAATAGACTGGTTTGCCCATACATTTCCAAAACCATGTATCTGGATACATTGTCTCAAAGATGAAACCCAGTTTATATGACCATTAACATCATCATTATACATCATTAAATAACATTTTTTTAACGAATCTAGTATTTGGCATTTTGAGTACATTTTGTATTTTTAACCAGTATTTGACACCCCTTTTACGAGACTCGATATAGATTGGGAATCGACCACAGTCACAAAGTATCGCTACGTTTGAAGAACTTTGTTTGGTGCCCATAAAACGCTTACATGCGTAGAACTGAATGCGTTCGAGTTCATCAAATTTATCGAGACCCCAAATTTTGGAACCATATAGCAATTGAGGACATTAATTTTAATACGTCGATTTTTCATTCAAGCGACATCATTCATTTATCTTCTGGTACTGTTGCATCAGCTACATCGCCCACTGTTATTGCTGTATATTAACATTGGTCTACTTGTGTTCCCATTTGATTATCTATTCTATAGAAAGTCCGAATTACCGTGTGTACATGAAAGGCTCGAAATAAAATGTTATTGCATTTAAGAATGTTGGACGGGAACAATTTTAGACGTAAACTGAAGACTGCGCATGTGATTAACATACGGCAGAAAAAGTGCCAACCGCTATATCAGCTGACAATCGATAAGTATTGGGGATTAGAAGTTTACGGAAACAACTACGGTTCGGTAATATCCGTAAATAACGGACAGGGTCATAAATCATTGATTATCGATTGTACTTGAATATTGCCTAAGGGAGATATTGAACTTGACATGTTACTTTTGTGCGTAAAGGGGATAATCTTCTGCTTAAATTTTACCATTTCTACCAGAAGATAAAGAACATTCAACAGTATCATTCACATTACTCGCAATTAATGATAATAATAATGATAATAATAATAATAATGAAAATAATGATAATAATGATTTAACTAGAGAGCACTTCTTCATTACAGTCAAATGTTCAGTCATTAAGGAGTTTAATGTAAAATAACGGATGTAGAAAATAGAATTCATTGGAAGTAATTGTTGACAATAGTCACAGATTAATCCAAAAGCTACAACATTCGTGAATTTTGACATGATAACGGGAATGAATCTAGTGTGCACTTGATTTTTCTTATTCGGCTGATCCCTTTACACGTGTGTAATGTTTGCTCGTGAGAATTGTTGAAAATTGTAGACCTACAATTTTCAAGTAGAGACGCACACGGCAAATATGTTGCAAAAGCATGCGCAAGTACTGGTTCCATAAGGACACAGACTGTGAGACACCTCTTTGGAGGCATTCGTCACTTATGAGGGACAGCTCTTGTTTTGAAATATCATTGAAAAAATACTGCGCTATATTTCAAACATGTACTTACGATTAATAAAATGCAAATTGGAAATGTTTTTGGTACAAATAAAGGTCATTTCTGCTGGTAAGACATCTTTCTTGGTAAAATAAGAGATACATTTAATTGTGCTACTGAGTCTTTAACATCATTTGAGAGATATCTTTCTATTTTTGAAAGATATCTCTCACAGTTACAGACATATCTCTCTAAAGTTAAGACATATCTCTGTATTTTAAACAGATGACTCGTTTTATAGATATCTTTTTATGTTAGAGAGATACCTCTTTACGGTTAAGAGATATATCTACTACACTGAGAGATATCTCTTTAGTATTGTGAAATATCTTTCAAAAATTAGATATCTTTATGATAGACATCTCCTTATTTACAGAGATATTTTTTAATTTAATAAATATATCCCCTTTGTTTTAATAAGAAAATAATCTCTTTTTTATTAAATAGTAAATTGGCTTGCCATAATGACTCGCCTTCAGTTATAACTTTAGTTAAATTAACAGCTCAAAACCAGCAAAACATAGCTAATTCAATATTACTTTAAAACCATCTTAACATAGATGAAAATATAGATATTGCAAGAGTTATGATGCATTTTGATTAATTATGGATAGATGGCAGACATGAATATGTGCAGATTGGTTTAAATAATAATGACACATTCTATTTTGGGAAGGTTACGTAGGCGAAAGTACACTCTTAGCAAACCCCAAGAAAACGATGCATTTTATTTCGTACATATCCTGATTAATACTGATAACAACATTCGTCATGTCTCTTTTTTGCAAATGCATGTGATTGTATCAGTTAGATATCCTTGTACGCATATTTATATATTATGTGCTCTTACAAGAAAAAGAAGATTAATTGCCAATAGTCACAGATTAATCCAAAAGCTACAACATTCGTGAATTTTGACATGATAATGGGAATGAATCTAGTGTGCACTTGATTTTTCTTATTCGGCTGATCCCTTTACACGTGCGTAATGTCTGCTCGTGAGAATTGTTGAAAATTGTAGACCTACAATTTTCAAGTACAGACGCACACGGCAAATATGTTGCAAAAGCATGGTGTGCTTTTAAAACGTAAATGGGCGACCGCGTTAAATAGCACGTCGACTTGTTTATTTCCCAATTAGTTATTCCTGATCTGATAAAAACTAACATTGATTTCTGTAGGCTTTTTTAAGTTGAGAAATAGCACCGTTTCCTTTTCAGAATATCAATAGATTTTACATACTCTAGTAAACGCTTGGTGTTGAATGTCGTAAAAAGAATGTGGTTTTTCAGTTTCAAACCATATGGTCAAATATATTTTTCCTTCAAAATTACAGCTGGATTGTAACACTGTCCACATTGCTTGAAATTATAATTAACATTAAGAAGAAATAAGGATTTAATGTGGTAAAAAACATTTCCATTTTTGCAGTAGAATAATACCTGTTAAATTTTACAGATGGTGTCATTTAATACTCTGCACACCGATCAAACCTTGCGTGTTTTTTTTTCTTCTCCTTTTGTTAATGTAATAATTAGTTTATTTCTTCAGGCTGAAATGAAAGACAAAATATTCGAGGGATCAGACAACCTGGTTTTATCTGTGTATTTTGAATCTGGAAGAAACCTATAAAATGACACTAATTTCAGCGGAGCGAATGCTTGCCTTTCACTCGAGACAAAGAAAAATGTGAAACAAAATAAAATACCCCGTGCAAGTGCTTCGAAATAAAAATGCATGCAAAGTGAATCTTTTATGTGTTGCAAATTAACATCAAAAGCTAAATAATATTATTGATAATTATACTGAAAATTTCATGGATCTTCGCTGTAAAGACGATATCATGTATATCCGGTTTCAATGAAAGGTTTTGCCTTGTTATTAACAAAAACTGAAGATTCTCACCCAGTTTGTATTTTAATGTAAAATAAAACCCAATATACAACGTTTTAAAGATCATGATAAATATTACGTAATGTCCGGCCATAAAACTTATCGATGGCCTGAAGCAGTTAGATAAATCATTCGGAAGTGTTCGGCCAGCATTACGGAAGCAACCGAGCTCCGATCGTAAAAATAAGAGTATATACCTGTTAAACAAAACCTTAAAAAAAGACCATTCTCTTCTTTCTTTATTTTTATATAAAATATATCACTTAAATGTAGAATGATTGTTTTATTCAATCCCGTTTGTGATTCTAAAATAAGTGTTATAGTTTTTTAACAAATTGAAGATAAACTGCAAAATTTTCACTTAAAATTGTCACATTTTGGGCGTTTAATCGTTTTTGCTTCTGTCAGACAAATAAATATTATTTTTTCTCTTGATAATGGTGTAAATTTTAAAAAGATTAGTTTGGTCTTTCGCCTACCTTTTTATGCCCCCACAATGTGGGAGCATATAGCGTTGCACTTGTCCGTCCGTCCGTCCGTCAATCCGTCAGTCCGTCCGTCCGTCCGTCCGTACGTCCCGAAATCTTGTGAACGCAACTCCTCTTAAACCGGATGGCAGATTTTGCTTAAACAGGGATGAACAACCTTAATGTGTAGATGGTAGTAAAGGAAGGAATTTTTGCTGCGACCAAATTTAAGAGAATTATGGCCCTTTGTTGATTTTTTTCACTAGATACTATGTAGAAATTTTGTGAACGCAACTCCTCTTAAACCGGATGGCAGATTTTGCTTAAACTTATAGGGATGAACAACCTTAATGTGTAGATGGTAGTAAAGGAAGGAATTTTTGCTGTGACCAAATTTAACAGAATTATGGCCCTTTGTTGATTTTTTCACTATATACTATGTAGAAATTTTGTGGACGCAACTCCTCTTAAACCGGATGGCAGATTTTGCTTAAACTTACAGGGATGAACAACGTTAAGGTGTAGATGGTAGTAAAGGAAAGAATTTCGCTGCGACCAAATTTTACAGAATTATGGCCCTTTGTTGATTTTTTCACTATATACTATGTAGAAATTTTGTGAATGCAACTCCTCTTAAACCGGATGGCAGATTTTGCTTAAACTTCCAGGGATGAACAACCTTAATGTGTAGATGGCAGTAAAGGAAGGAATTTTTGCTGCAACCAAATTTAACAGAATTATGGCCCTTTGTTGATTTTTTCATTATATACTATGTAGAAATTTTGTGAATGCAACTCCCCTTAAACCGGATGGCAGATTTTGCTTAAACTTCCAGGGATGAACAACCTTAATGTGTAGATGGTAGTAAAGGAAGGAATTTTTGCTGCGACCAAATTTAACAGAATTATGGCCCTTTGTTGATTTTTAGTTTTCAACTTGTGGCACATGTAGTCCAAAAATATTTGACCTAGAGTCATGAGATTGACAGAACAGTGGCGTGTGGGGGCATCCGTGTCCTATGGACACATTTCTAGTTTAATTAAAAAAGTACCACCGCATTTTCCGTATGAAATGTTAAGGCTTGCATGACTTGTAGTCAATTTGTTTGGTCATTTGTCTCAATAGTTTGACCTATATAAAGAATATCATTTAAAAGATCGTTTTTGCTTCAGTTACACAGTGTACGAACTCAGACTGTATCAAACCGGAAGTCGCCAACGAATATGCATACAGTAACTGTTTTCAAGTTTACCGTGTAATTTTATTTCAAGTTTTAAGTAGGAATTGGGACAGCATAGTAAGTGTGACTTAACTCTTTGTATCGTAGAATAGTTATATTTGATGTGGGTATTGTTAGACGTGGTTATATTCAAAATATCTATATGTATTTGGAAAAAGAAATCAAAACATAAGGGCAGCATAGAGCATTCGTCATAAAAATGGTTTAATATTGAAAGATATGTAGTGTTCTTTGCCTCAGAAGTGTTGTTTACAGTTCGGTCATTCATTCAAGTAATGAGAACAGCCTTACTTACTAGTTAAAACGTAAGGAATGTGTCAAAATATTGTCGGTATTTACATGCATTAAAGATATGCACTGTATGCATATTCGCAAACACAAAATTGTTTGCTGTATGATAATCGTAAAACCACTGTACAAAAATTGCACAGAACGCAACAAATGTAATATTGATTTGAAAGCGCAATTCTTGCTTCCGCTACTAGTTTTGGTTTCAAAGTTATCAAATTGTTTCAAGCATGGACCTGTGCATTAGCTTACTATGACTCTTCCTATTTATTTTGAGGGAGTAAAATACGCAATAGATTGAAGAGTACCGGAATAAATATGGTAACCGTTTAAGAATGAAGCCTGTTTGACAACTTAAAAGTATTAGCGTGTACAGGGATTGTCATGGAACATAATTGACTTGTCGTACGTTGCATTATTGAATGGCTCTGTTGGTAGCGAGTATTGCCAATCATCAAATACATTGTAGATGATTTATTTTCTTTCATATAAAGATCGAAAATATCTGCTTTTTAACTTTATTTTGATAACCTTTCGTTAAAAGAATTTTATCTCGTCCCTTCTTCCCAACATGGTATGAATTTAAAAACGCAGTTTAAAGTGTACTGTAACACCGGATACAGCTCCTTTCGAATACAGCTCCCCCGTGAGCTGTATTCAGTACACATTAACGAATACAGCTCCCCGGGAAGCTGTATTCGATGCGCTTCAACGAATGCAGTTCCCCTAATCAAATGGGAGCTGTAATCAGGGTTCTTGTACCTTTTTCGTTTAGAGCGCCCCAGTGATCCTATGCAACATAGACGTATCATTCGTTTATACAAATATGCCGTAAATAATTTATTATGAAATAACAAGGATCTATACCGCTTTTTAAGATGCAGTACTTAGTCATGGGCTGTATTGGTCGGACAGTTGAATGAAAATTTGAAGTTTAATTACTTTTTTACTGATATTTTCATATGACGGTAACACATAAGGCAAAAATATTATGACGGAATGAAGCTCATACACATCAATGGTGTACGGCCTGACAGACGGACTGATAAGACAACATACAGGAAAGGACAACAGACAGATGGTGGGACAAAGAGACGGACGATATAGATGTAACATGCAGTATATTGAACATGTGTTAGATGTTTTGCCCAGCAAGCATGTGCATATTGGACCAATATCCGTTTTAAGTAGGCTAACTGATATCTGTTTTTGATATTGGTACGATATTCAGCCGATATCAACCGTTTACCAAGAACAACACGTTTTGTATAATAAGATGAAATATGTTTAAATTATTTCATAAATCATTTAAGAGTTAACGTTAAATTACGTTAAATTCATTTCCAAATAGGTACAAATCTTATTTAACACAGTGGATGTTTCGATATCGGTCCAACCTCGGTTTGATATCAGAAATAGAGAAATGGGGCATGTTTGAGGAATAGATAGGCAGGACAAAATAACTTTGAATATAAGTTAGTTATTTTCTATATTGAGAACTTGTTTATATGTTCGGCTAAATAATTCATACTTCATTCAGCCCGGGATATACCGCCATTTGGATCATATTTGAAATGGACACTTTGTGCAAATTCTCCTAAATTGGGTTATCTTATGTAAAGGTAAATCATATTTTACTTAATTCAATTCAAACTGAAATACGGTTGAAGTTAACAATGTGTTTTTGTATTTTTAACTCCCCCATATATAGGGAAGGAACAGTAGTTAGCTATTATAACAGGTTTTCGCAATTTAAAATGTTGTCTGTGGAGCGGATGATGAATAAAATATAGTCTGATCCATATGGCATGTTAAGATAATAGTCAGTCCTTTCATACATCGGACCTTTTCAGTATATGGTGCGTACGTTTCTTTATGTACAAGAATATATGTACATTTGTATTGCACAATTACTACAGTTTTTCATATCGGTCTGATAGAGAGCCAATATAGGTCCAATAAAATTATGGTTTTTAAGCCGGTCCAATATCGGGTTGATATCAGAAATGACACCGGCCGATATTGCGTCAACTTTGCAAAACCGAGGTCGGTCCGATATAAAAATCTGGTATTGGGCCGATATTGACGGCGATATCGGACCAATGTCGGCATGATGTATTATGCTTGCTGGGTGGGCAATTAAGGTTCCTTGTTAATTATAATTATATTCTAATAAAGCAAAAATAGTAAGATTTAGTCTTATTGGCATATGCTTTGCTTCGAATAACGCTCCGTTATACCAAGGGAGCTGTATTCGTTAATGTGAACCGAATAGGATGTTGAGGTTAAATTTCATAATAGCACTGCCAGTCAGCCTTACCTATCTAAAATAACTGGAAATATAAAATCGACTTTTGCGAATAGGCATACAGTCATTTTATAACGGTTTGCGATTTGCATACAGTGTCTTAGCGAATAGGCATACAGTCAATTCGATACATGTACCGCAAAAAAAGGTATTTTCTTTAAAAAAACTGCAATGAATGGACGGTTATGTTGGAACTTATCTACGGATAAGACATCCTTGTAGCGGATTGTGGCTAATTAAGTTCGCTTAACAATGCTGGGAAGAGATAAATTGACAAAATATCGCAATTTTAGAACAACTGAACTATTTACAACAATTCTTTGCTATGTTTTCAAAAAAATAAACAATGTGAAACCTAAACTTCGATATTTCCTGATACATGGTATTATCTCTGTATCAAATAAAATTGGAATACTTACTGTACTCTTTCTATTTCTACTTGGAAACTTGAAAAAGAATTGCATAGTAAACTTAAAAACAGTTACTGTATGCATATTTGGTGGCGACTTCCGGTTTGATACAGTCTGAGTTCGTACACTGTGAGTTATATCGGCAAGGGAATTATATCAACTACAAATTGGTGTAAAATAAATAAAATATTTGTAGGATTTCGCTTACCTTTACAATATTTTTGATAAGCACAGTCACTTAAAAATGTAATCGTAATACAGATCGGGTGCGTCCGTAGTTGTCACGGAAGTTGTCGAATTATATCGTATTTAAATCGTGGTGATTGTGTACGTCTTGTTGCTTTAAACCAGGATGGCATAATAATATAAAGAGGAAATAAGTGAACGATGATTGTACCGATTTAAATGTTAGCTCTTTAACGAGTCTCGGTACCCTTTATCCATGACATGTGTAAATTGAGTAAATTAAAAGGACTGCATTTGGTTAAAGTTAGATATGTATTGTAGCAAATTGACTTATTTTGACACTTGTTTTAACTCAACGTAAACAGGCAGATGTAACACCTGTGAAAAAAACAATTGTGCATAATTTTGACACATTTTCACAGGAAATAGTCTTACATTTTAAATCATAGACTGGTGTAATGTCACACAAACACACATGCGTACATTGTATGTCACTTTCAAATTGTGACGCTTATTTTATACAAAAAAATTGTTTTGAGTTTTTACGTCCGGGTAGATCTCACCTGTCATAAATGTGATGTTGGTTTTTTTGCTATTTGTGCACATATTGACAATTGTCGACAATAAATGTATGTTTGCTTTTAGTCGGTTTTGCAGACATTACATTGTAATCTAAAGTACAGTCTGCACAATGAGGGTTTCAAAAGGTTGGGATGGTTTTAGATATTAATTTGCATGAAGATAAAACCTCAAACAAACATCAGGATTAGATTATCACGACATTTATTTGTGCATGGTGATAAAATTTCAATTTGATTTTCTTACAAAGAAAAAGCTTGTACGAATTATTGCTCCAGGAAAAAGGCAACTCGACACTTTAATAGCATAGTTGAATCAAAAGCAGTTTTGTCCGCTCTAAATACTAGTAAAAACGAGTACATGCAATATCTTAATCTTACTTTTTATTCACTTCTCATGAGCTTACCTTATACTTTAACACATTGACAAACAATTTGAAAAGACTAAAGTATACTTCTGTCAACGATTCTTATAATTATTTACATTTACTCCATCATGTCACAGGTAGTCATTTAATCTTGTAACAGTTCAACTTTATTTTCGTGTCTTGACAAGTGCCATATCAGATGAAACGAACAAACAAGAGGGCCAAGATGGCCCTATATTGCTCACCTGGCTACCATTGGCTATAAAACAAGGTCATCAATAGATAGCAGAAAGGGTCAATTTTGACCTGGGGGTCATGATTTGAACATTCTTGGCCGAGGTGGTTTCAGAGATAAAGACTTTTAATGATTTTCCTATATAAGCCTATGTTAAATCAAGAGACCCCCGAGTGGGGTCAATTTTGACCCCAGGGTCATGATTTGAACAATCTTGGTGGACGTTCACTAGGCAATGCCACATGATAGATATCTAAGCTCTAGGCTTTGTGGCTTCAGAGTAGAAGATTAAAAACAATTCCCATATATAAGCCTCTGTAAAAACAAGTGACTTGACTCAGGGATCATAGTTTGAACAATCTTAGTAGAGATCCACTAGGCAATGCCACATGCTAACTATCTAAGCTCATAGGCCTTGTTTCAGAGAAGATTTTTTAAGTTTTTCCTACATATTTCAAAATAATCCCCAACACTTAATTGTTTCGTTCTAGCTTCTACATGTACGCATGTGAAAATGTTGTAGCGCATTTATCTGTCCTGTAGATTTTACGCACGTGTAACGTTGGGGTCAGGCGCACGGGAAACAGTACTGTGTCGATAGTAATATCCACCTTGTAAGTTGAGACATTCATCACGTAAATTTTGTTTTCAAAGATGACGCACACATTCTGTCTATCCTGATGTTTTTTTTTTCACGGCGAACAGGAATATGAAATCAATGACATCGATTTTGTATATGCATAATTAAAACTTTGTTATTTCAATGATTCACATTTATATAATAGATATGTACTACATTTTAAGATAATTTATTGCTTTAAGGATGCAAACACACCAAAAGACTTTTAATCGCGCGAAAAAAAGAAAAATGTGAAAGTGTGACTGTCATTGTATTACAAGTTGGTGGTACCGCGTATGATTTATGTTGTGAAACTTCATTTGAATACATAAGATACGGATGCTTTAATATATGTTTCAATGTTATAAAATTAATTAAACAATTTATAGATTAATAGCTTATAATCTCATGTGGTTTGTCGGCATGATCCTGCCGAGAAATTATTACACGAATAGTACTGCATTGGGTATATTTAATAAAAGTTAATAAGATGCTGTGGTATATTCATGAAATGAAAAGACTCCCCCCTTAAACTGATAAATCTATAATAGCTCCATAGCTCAAATAAGCGTTGCTTCATTTCACTGTTATCATGTTGCTTTTTAAACATAATAGCACAAAAAGATAGCTGGCATGAATGCAAAAAGTTAAAGATTTATATTTTAGCGTAATACATGGTACATGTACATCATAATACCCCCGGGCTAATATTACGCAAGCAAATATCGATTTTTACTGATTGAGTGACCGAAACAATCAGCGGTTTTCCGGTCTGTTTCGGTAAATTTACGACCGCAAGCGAACTGTCCGGCCGCCACTACCTGTTCATCGATTTTCAGAACATGCTTATCTTTACTAGCGAATAGAGAACAAATTGTCGCATATGGTTCTTTGCATAATTCGTAAGAATGTTGTTAACATGATTAACTTTATTAGCAAAATCTGTCATTTGAAACATAAAGAACGATGCAAAAAAAAAGAGACATTGATATTTTAGGTTTAACTGAAAATAAAGTTTTTATCTACTGAAAGATCAAAACTTGAAACAATACATAACTTAAATTTGTAGAAACTATATTTATTTATTATCATGATCCAATATAAAGTTACTATGCTTCTCAACTCTTTAACCGTCAACAAGGTCTTTCAAATAGTATGGTCCGGAAACGAGCGTGATACGATAAATAACCTGCCTCGGATTACGTGACAAACATCCGGGTACCCGCAATTTTGGAAAAAGAAAGAAAATATTGAAACTTTATATCTACGTATATCTCGATATTTTACGAATCAATTTGACCAACAAAGTGATCCTTAATACAATATATGAATTCCCTTATCCTCTAACATGATATTATATTTTCCCGATGTTTCGTTTTAGGTGGATTTACGCATAGGAAAGTTGACTTGATACAAACGGCTTTTTTTCACAAATGACCGAAAGCCGAAAACCGACCTAATTTTAGGGCTTCTTTCCTACGTGCATGGTGTTCATGGGATTAAAGTAGCAGCTTCTTCTCATAGATTTAAGTCGAATGTACTTATGTTATGTCTTAGATTTTCGTATTTCACCCGTATTTTAATTTTCTGGGACGGTTAGATCCGTTCAAAATCTAAAAAATGGCGTCACCGGTGATTTTTTTTCGCGATACGGTGATATTTTGTGAACAATTATCACTGTGTATTTAGGGTCAAATGATGGAAAATTGCTAATTAAAATGTAAATAAAGGGTTAGTTTTTAAAAGTTATGAATAAGATTTTTGTTTTTTACATTTAATAACATAATAACGTACAGTTTTGTCAGACCAGTATCGCGAGTCAAATTACCATCCATTTAAATGACAAAATGACGGGCAGTTTTGCATACTACTATCGGACAAAATACCAGTTAACACTGCAGATTTCATAATACCGTGCCGTTTCAGTGTTTGCATTACACACAGGTAGTAAATGACGTAGATGACACATTCTGTAGTTTGCTCCGCCCAAATCCCTTCATCTATCGTACGCGCTGACCACTATACCGACAGTACAACTATATTTTCAAGTTTACACATCTTCAAGCTGCAACTGCGACACTATTTGAATCTAGTGCTTATGTATTCGTAGGATAAAATCGGTTAATTCTAAACCTCGAAAGTATATTTCTTAAAACAGCTGTACTGAAACTATTACCTGTATACAAACCGATCTATTCAATGTTTACCAACGAAACCGAACTGTACTGCACGTGTTCTATAATCATAAAAATTTTTACTTTTATGTTATATAGTCCATGTAATAAAATGTTGATGCCTCGGCTAAGTCTCTGAAACGGTTGCTGAGCTAAGAAGACACGGTTGTATAGAATCTGACTGTTACAACGTACGTTTTACAAACATAATTCCAAGAACATTTCTTGCAGGATGTTTCGAATGAACTGTTTTAAGGCATTTTATATTCGTATATCACTGTTGAACCTGCAGAGAATATAGCACCCCTAATCATCTTTCCTGTATATTTTTTCATTAGTGGAATCCTTTCTAAAGCGATATTACAAATGTATCAATAGTTGTTTTGTTGCATCACCGTCGATTGTATTTTACGAAAAAACCGAAATTTACCTTCGTAAAATTTACAAAAAATGTCTAGATCAATGAGTGACCACACTTTAAACTTACGGTAAATTGTATACATTGTATATGCACTCCGAGTATAGCAATCTCAGATCCAGGTAAATGTATCAATCGTATGTCGATAAAATAAACACAAATTGAAAACATCAAAACTTGGCTCGCTTGTACGTGTAATCGTCACCAACGAAGTGAACGAAACTACTTTATATAAAACAGGGTAAATTTTATTTGTACTGGCGATATGTCAACTTGTTGGCAATGTGATGTACTTGTCTACCAGTATAGGTAGTCCTAGAAATAAGACCGCATTTATTATTTTCAGTTTTCACTTTTATGATATTTTATTTTTTTTATATTCATTGAAAAATCCTGTCTTCAGATATAAAAGAAACAAAATTTAACGGTCTTTGAAACATTTCTTGCTACATACATTATCATTTTACAGATTTCAGAGCAGCGACAGAAACAGTTTAGCACTCTTGTAAGTCAAATACAGCACGTGCAAAGCATGCGCGGTTATAACAAGATATCAGTTTAGTCGTATTTTATAATGCATAATGCGAGTATTGCGTTTCGGATTATTTATAGACAAACTAGTATGAAAGAGCGAAATCGAATGTGTATTTATTTATCACATAAGTGATCTACATGTACGTAAAGACCGACTAAACACAATTAAATGCCGTAAATAATATGACCGATTGTGTCATAGACCTATGTCCACACAGACAACAGTGTGCATAACCCACGTGACTTGCGACGTCATTTTTAGCTACTGCGCCAAGTAAAAGAGCTCCCGACTCGGAGTTTCAAAAGGCTGTAAGTATTTCATTTTTAGGTCTATTACTTTGAAATATAGCTTACTCTAAGCGGAAAACAGTCTTCTTTCCATAGATTATAATCTATCCTTCACCAGTTTAGTCTTTTGGTCCCCAAAATGAGGCAAATGGTCAAATTTGAGAAATCTTGGGAGCTAATGTGACAAGTGTTCACACATTTTTGTAACCTAGCCCATAAATATGTACATAAACAATGTTTCTATCAGTGAACGAGAGTTCACGAGGATGATTAGCATTTGAAAAATGATTTAAAAAATGACTTAAATGCAAAGAAAGCTAAATATTTGTTCTTTTGAAAATGGGCTACGGTGCAAGCAAATTTAGTAAGGGCTAATGCGACAAGTCACTTTTAGAGTACGGTGCAAAAAAATTAAACAATTTATTTTGAAAAACGACAGAGCTTTGAAAGAAAAATATATATATCAGAATTGTTTAAGATAACTGCGGACCTTAGGACCAGAATTAAAAAAGTAGATGGAAAAGTACGAAATTCAGCCCAGGTAAAGATCTACATCTATATTTTCAAGAATTAAATTCTGTTTTTCTATTTAGCTTTAACATTCATATGGGGGCACCCGTTTTTCTAACGAAAATTGATCGTTTTTCTATCATAATTTCAATAATATTTTGGCGATTTCAATTTTATCATTATTTTGACAACCTTTATTTGGTAGAAGCAATTTTAACGTGTCTCATGCATTACAAAACCAATATTTCTGCGAAAACAAATAGTC
The DNA here is from genome assembly GCA_022818135.1 of Saxidomus purpurata. NCBI lineage: Eukaryota > Metazoa > Mollusca > Bivalvia > Venerida > Veneridae > Saxidomus > Saxidomus purpurata. Next base: position 115,283 of record JAFMSR010000061.1, read on the forward strand.
CGAAACCAAAAACGTAGTGAATTTGTTCTGTCAAAATTTACGGATTTTGACATATAGCGCATTATCCGCGAGGTCAAAGATTTTTATAGATTTATATTATGTGCATCAGGTTGTGCTCTTAAAAATAATCGAATAAAAAAGGCACGTGTTCACGTTGGCTTTTTCCAAAAAATACCTTTTAAAATTACGATCAAATGCTAAAAACGCGCCATTGACAACGACGTTATGAGTCGCTATTACAATGTGTTATGACAAACACTGAAATAATTAATAATATTAATTTTTTTTCGCTCGCTCGCTCGCTCCTATTTTTTTAGGATATATTCCGATGACCAAGAAATTAAATTGGTGTGGCCTTATCTAAATTAACCCTCATATAAGTAGCCATATAATATTTGAACTGATTTTGCAACCAATCAGAGTCAGCATCTGTGTATAAGATATTTAGACATTCGATTAAATATTTATAAATAAAATAAAAAGAAATACTCTTTGCTTCCATATATTGTAGCCTTTCCTATAGAAATATCCGTATTTTTCAAAAGTAACATTGTCTAAGTCCAAAGTATCAGCTTTTGTAACTGCAATCGCTTCCCACTGTCCAAGTAAAATATGAACATCATTTAATGTTGGTCCCGCTATTAAGATGGCGTTTAGCCAAATGAACGAGCAAACTGAACATAAACTAACCGATGATATAAACACAACGTTTTAAATCTTGACTATGCATACCGTGTATATAAACACAGCGTATTAAATATTGACTATGCATACCGTGTAGACATGCTATATATAAGTTTTATTAATGGGTCTTCCTTCATTCTACATGCACTTTCATTAGAAACCAGGTATCCCCAAATCGGGTTGTTTAAAATCAGCCTAAGAAAACCATAAAAGTGAAAATACTAGCATGACACATGTCCCAATTGGGACTTTCTTCTCTGTCCTCTGCAATAAGAAAGCAATATCTCTGTATTTACGAGGACGTGTCCCTAGTATGTTTTCCTCGTTGAATAGAGACGAAATATGTCCTTCAGCAATACATCTGATGCAATATGTCCCGTCTGTTAATACACATGTTTCTTTAATTAGCATCTCTTAATAGCAATGCATCTACGCCGAAAGTATATGTTTTGCAAAGTCGACATTTATATTTCGTATTAGGAATTTGTCTAAGCGTAGAGTTTTGCAATTGACCTAAAAATATGCTCAATATACAGAATCAAGACAACGTGTTGTAATCCACCATGAATAATGTGAAATATAATATGATTTTTCTATCTTTATCTAAAAAGGATTAAATCCACTTGAAGTAAGATCTACCAGCAACCGTCAAACTGTGTTAGAGATTCACCTAGCAGGGATTACTTTTATTTACACTGTCCTGTGACTTTGGAACATGGTGGGGGTAAGAGTGAGGTTGGGTGCGCACCATAAACCGGTTTAAGCTCCCCAGTGGTGTTTTTGCCACTGACCGTTCCAAGGCGGTGCCCCACTGTGTTCCGTTAATTGTTCGTTTTGTCCTCGTGTGTTTGCTTTGTATGCTTGTGTGTGTTGGTAGTGTATGTTTGTGTGTGTGTGTGTGTGTGTGTTGGTGGTGTGCACTTCTGGGTGCTGTGGGGCTCGTTTTGGGGAGGCTGCGTTTTTGGTACGTGGCATTCCCTGTTTGATATTATTTTTGTTTTTAAGGATAAACAAAAGCAAGAAAGTCGTAATATTCTATCCACAGTCAGTCAATTAAAATTCTAAATAGCTTTAGAACGATGTTGAGAAAGATAGTAAGGATTTCTGTTCTAGTTTCAAGTAGTGATTGTATCAACACTGCAGACAGTCGTATATATAATTTGTTGTTGCTTCTCAGAACTGTATGCTACGTCTTAGTCAAGATATGTCTTGCTCTTCTCTGCTATAAAATTTATTTTGTTTAATGCATTATGTGATTTGTAAACATGTTAATTTCTGACCTCTTTTGCAATCCAATAGGATAGAGACAGTTGTGACATATTTCGACCTAATGTATGCTTTTCCTCAATGTAGTAAACATGGCATGCATACATGCAGAACAATGTATGCATTTAACGCAATGAAAAATTAGCGCATGCTAAATAGTATTGGTTCATAAAACATACGGGTTATCATCAGACTCATTTGGATTTCTATTTTGTTCCATCTTCTAAAGGCTTAGAATGATAATACTAACAGTCATAGACATTACCTTAACGATATTGTATCTTACCATACACGAGCGTTAAATCACGGGTGTATTACCAAACAATATCAATTTAGAAAACAAAAGATAAGTTATTTGTAAATAAATCTATATAAACAAATACAGTAAAGATATGTAAAAATTTACTAAATTACTTACCTACATACTTTCCCTTACACATGAATTACCATTAAAAAGGTATCAACTTTATTTAAATATTCAATAACTTACCTTCTAAAGTAGTTGATGTTCCCTGTCCTGTTATAATTCCGACTGAATTTCCTTATACTTTGTCTACTGCACTTAAATTAATGCTGTGACAACAACAGTTTAGATTTTGAAGAAAAATTGTGTCCTTTCCGTCAATAAAATACAATTAAATTTCGGATTTCAGGTGTAAACTGTCTTCCACCTGTCCCGGAAGTCATTTTTACCCGTATTGCACTGGCGAATGAAACATAATACAATGTGAAGTCAGCACTTTATTTCTTTTTGCGGAGATGTACACGCTTAGTAAAACAATTCACGACTGAATAAAGCATCGAATCGTATACCGTATAGGCCTATCGTGCACCGGGAATCATTCACATATAATTTTGCAATATTCTATTGACCCAAAGCTTGAACATAAAACTCATAAAACTTCAATTTCACCGAATAATTTATGTCGGAGTACCAGCTTTGTTTGTATACGTCTAATATTCTAAGTTTTATAACGTGTAATCTAGCACACACACTGTCTTTGTGTAGCCATATATTTGTCATACCTCTATCGTCTAATGGACCTTATTTGCTTAAATACGATTGCAAATGTTTATGCAAATATCAATGTACAACGATATCGAGGGATCATTTCAAGCGTTACATATCGTATAATACATATGTCTCTTCAACTTCAGACATGTTTCTAAAACTTAGTATATACGTATGTCCTTCGACATAGTGACCCAAACATAGATCATGCACAACTAAGCATTACATTCTGGTCAGGGGTTTTGGAGATTTAGGGTCCACAAGATTTTACTATCTCGAGCGTCTGTGACCCTGACGTTTGACCTAGTGACCCGACACATGGACCCTCCTGCACATATATGCATGGTACTTATCTCTTCTGTGGAGGATAATCAAATTCTGACCAGTAGTTTTGAAGATTTAGCATCCACAATAGTTTACTATGTCGAGCCTCTGTGACCTTGACCTTTAACCAAGTGACCCGAAACATGGACCATGCACAACTAGGCATGGTACTTATCTCTTCTGTGAAGTATCATCAAATTTTGACCAGGGGTTTTGGAAGATCTAGTGTCCACTAAATTCCGTCTACAGACAGACAAACGGACGGTTTTAGTGGTATTAACTTTTAATTGCCATGTGTCGCAGTATGCAGATAAATTATTGAGCATTGACTGTAAAGCTTATGGTGTGTGTGCGAATAAAACCGTGTCATCCGCGAATAAAAGAATGTATAATTCTAAATAATCTATATTGAATATATTATCAATATTTCCGTTAATATTACTAATTAAATCATTTTCAAATAATGAAAATAGAAGACTAGAACTTGGAGCTCCCTGTTTTGCGACAACATTTGAGTCGAAACAGAATGAAGTTTGATTTTTATACCTTACTGCGGCTTTAACACAACTGCACCTATTTTGAATGGCTTTTACAAACGTTGAACTCACCTTTTCTTGGATCAATTTATTGAACATAAAGGAGCGTTCCAATTTTTCGAATTATTTTTCGAAATCTATAAAAGCAACATATAATTTCATGTTATTTGAATGCGTTTTAGCAATAATTGAGTGTAATATGAAGATCCAATCTATAGTTGATTTTCTTTTTGAAAGCCGTACTGGTTATCTATAATGTTTTTTATGTTTTATTGATCATACTGTTAGATACGGAAGCGTCCTGGTGCCAATTCATAATGTTCTATAAAAAAAATAACTCCTACGTAGGACTTTGTAACTCCTACGTAGGACTTTATAACTCCTACGTAGGACTTCATAACTCCTACGTAGGACTTTTAACTCCTACGTAGGACTTTATAACTCCTACGTAGGAGATAAAAAGCCTAATTAGGAGTTTATGACTCCTACGTAGGACTTTATAACTCCTACTTAGGAGATAAAAAAGCCTAATGAGGACTTTATAACTCCTACGTAGGACTTTATAACTCCTACGTAGGACTTTATTACTCCTACGTAGGACTTTGTAACTCCTACGTAGGAGATAAAAAAGCCTAATTAGGAGTTTATAACTCCTACGTAGGACTTTATAACTCCTACGTAGGACTTTGTAACTCCTACGTAGGAGATAAAAAAGCCTAATTAGGAGTTTATAACTCCTACGTAGGAGATAAAAAAGCCTAATTAGGACTTTGTAACTCCTACGTAGGGGATAAAAAAGCCTAGTTAGGAGTTTATAACTGTATGTTTGCCAACAACAATAACTGTAGCTTTCAATCTATGATTAAACAGCAGTTCTTTAAATATCACACACACCCTATACATTAGAGCCATAAAGGAGGAATTCTACCAAATATATTCAAGTTGGGACCTGTTGGTCAAAATTGACCTTGTTCAGGGATTTTACATTCTTCTCTGAATCCATTAATCAGGCTTATTTTAGCAATCTTAACAATGTGACTTTTGTGAGCAATTCAGGGCCATCATAACTCTCTTGTTGTTAAGATAAGAATACGCTACGATAGCCTAGTGGTAGAGGGTCAGCTTTGGGTGTGGGAGGTCATGGGTTAGATCCCAGGCCGCGTCATACCAAAGACGTGAAAAATGGTATCAGTAGCTCCCATGCTTGGCGCTCAGCATTAAAAGGGAAAAACTGGCCTCTTCTCTCATACCATCCTGGCGATATTCATATTATGGGCAAGCACTGAGAATAATCATATGTGCTGTACTGTTGGCAGCTCTTGTTAGCAGCCCAGTGTAACAGCCCAGTTTTCCCCCAGTGAGTCAATTCAGACTGGGGGGGGGTGAGAACTGACTAGTCAATTTCTTACCCCTTATAAAATTATGTATGTAATTCTGTTATAAACTCCTAATTAGGCTTTTTTATCTCCTACGTAGGAGTTATAAAGTCCTACGTAGGAGTTATAAAGTCCTACGTAGGAGTTATAAACTCCTAATTAGGCTTTTTTATCTCCTACGTAGGAGTTATAAAGTCCTAATTAGGCTTTTTTATCTCCTACGTTGGAGTTATGAAGTCCTACGTAGGAGTTATAAAGTCCTAGTAGGAGTTATAAAGTCCTACGTAGGAGTTATACACTCCTAATTAGGCTTTTTTATCTCCTACGTAGGGGTTATAAAGTCCTACGTAGGAGTTATAAAGTCCTACGTAGGAGTTATAAAGACCTACGTAGGAGTTATAAAGTCCTACGTAGGAGTTATAAAGTCCTACGTAGGAGTTATAAACTCCTAATTAGGTTTTTTTATCTCCTACGTAGGGGTTATAAAGTCCTACGTAGGAGTTATAAGTGCTACGTAGGAGTTATAAAGTCCTACGTAGGAGTTATTCTTTTTTATAGAACATTATGAATTGGCACCAGGACGCTTCCGTAGTTAGACGATTAAGTAAAACATGTGAATAAACTTTTTCAATAATTTTATTAAAAGTTATACCTCTGTAATTTTTAACTTCTTCTATGTCACTCCCTTTTTGAAATAGGGATAATAATTCCTTAATTTTATGCATTAAGATATTCACCTGTAAGGAATATTCTGTTCAAAAGGGATACTATGAAATGATATACTTCATCAAATGAACATTACATATTTCTGCAACTATAACGTCGATACCACTATTTCTATTGCTATTCTGTGACAAAATGGCTTTTCTATGTCGTCTTAGAAATGGAAAGATGAAAAAAGAAAAGGTGGTCATATCAGAAGTGAAGAACTATAGAAAGCGGAAGACATGTAGTTCTTATATGATCATTAAAAACATTTCTCGGTTGTATTTTAAGGAATTAAAAAACAACAATTACCACGAAATGAAAGATTGACAAGACATATTTTCTGGAAAAAAACACAGAACTTGCACAAACTTTTTAACTTACAAAATAAAAACTGGATCCAACGTAGTCGCGCGACAGCTCGATATGTTGTAAAAACGTGTACTGTGTGTTGTCGGTATGAAGATGGACCTTATAAAATGCCACCCATGCCTTCCTTCCAAAACATAAGAGGAACGGAGTCTCTTCCATTCAGTGATACGTGCTTAGACTATATAGGACCGTTGCTCATAAAATTTTCCAATGGAACAAAGAATATATGGATTTTACTATTTATATGTCTTGCGAATCGTACAATACACCTTGAATTGATTCTTAGGATGTCAGCAGAATAAGATTGATTGTGTATCCGAAAGTTTATATGTCAAAGGGTTTCACCTGTCCTAATAAGTAGTGATAATGCTGTACAATTCAAATCAACGTGTTCTGTGATCAAACGTGGTGAAATTCGTACGCAGGAATGACTTCGGATGTCGGTGGAAATTTGTACAACTCTCATGATGACGATGTGGAATCTACCAGTGAGACTGTTAATTAAGAACACAGCTACCTAAACGTCATTCAAATGAGACGGACACCTGATGAATAAGGACACTCACGCCCTTCTCGCCCACCTAGAAATCGAAAGCAGCCAAAGTGATTGTCATTTGATGATTGACAACTTGGATAGAAAATACATGCGATAAATGAACTGAACACGAAAGACACTGAATTTTATTTTTAATGTACTTGTTCTTTTGGGTGGTGTGCATTCTGACGTCGTCTAGTGTAACTTGTTATGTCATGTCTTTAGTTTTGCACTGCACTGCCATTGGATAGACAAATTAACTCTTAGTCACTTCTAAAAACAAAAATAATATCAAACAGGGAATGCCACGTACCAAAAAACGCAGCCCCCCAAAACAAGCCCCACAGCACCCAGAAGTGCACACCACCAACACACACACACACACACACACACACACACACACACACACACGCACACACACAACACACACACACAATCATGTACACACACACACATACACACCACCAACACACACCAGCATACAAAGCAAACACACGAGGACAAAACGAACAATTAAAGGAACACAGTGGGGCACCGCCTTGGAACGGTCAGTGGCAAAAACACCACTGGGGAGCTTAAACCGGTTTATGGTGCGCACCCAACCTCACTCTTACCCCCACCATGTTCCAAAGTCACAGGACAGTGTAAATAAAAGTAATCCCTGCTAGGTGAATCTCTAACACACGCAATGGAAACAAAAGGCATGGTATGTAAAACACAAAAATGCTCGTGTATAAATATATAAAAAGCAAACCTTGAGAACCAAAAAAACGTATGTACTCAATGCCTTTGCAGAAGGCAGAGCACCAAGAGAAACACCCTTAAGGGCCCGACGAAACAGGCCAGAGGACAGAAATCAAAACAGTTTCGTCCCAGTGGGATTTAAAAACTGCCCATCACAGAGTCCTCCCCTCTTCCGTCAGACACAATCAAAGAGGGAAGCATAGCGTCCAACTGTAAACGGGTTGAACACCAAACATGCGGTGTGTCTCAAAACAGTTGGGTCGTAACCTCTTTTAACAAAACGTTTTATAATTTTAGCAAATACAGTTGGAAAATTGCCATGACCCAAAATCTTACGAAGTTTGTAAACCACATCCCCATAAAAATCGGGTTTTGAAATACCTTCTCGCAGAAGAGTCTTTAGATTACTATTGAATTTCAAAACCAAATCAGAATTACGATAGTAAAATTTAGCAAAATATTTACGCAATTTGTAATAACGGTAGCCCTGTTGAAGAAGTTTATTTGTAATATATTGATTACGTTCATTGAAATCCTCAACATAACTACACGCTCTAGCAAACCGAATTAACTGAGAAATGTATACCCCATAAGATGTAGCATGAGGTACATCCCCATCCAAATGGGGGAAATTTACAATACTAAAATTAAAATCATCCCTCTTGTCATAAATTTTGGTATGTATAATATTGTTATAAATAGAGAGATGTAAATCTAAAAATGAAGCACCAGTATCCAAATTGTTAGTTTTAATTAACTGGAGTTCCCGGGGATAAATAGTGTCCACCAATTGACCAAAAAACGGGTTATCCATATTAAGAATATCATCCAGATAGCGTGATGTATTATTAAAAGCAGTGATAATGTCTGCCTGCGTGTCTGGAGAAAGACTCAACATAAAGTCTCTTTCATAACAATATAAAAACAAATCTGCGACAAGGGGTGCACAATTTGTTCCCATGGGAATACCGATTACTTGTCTGAAAACTGCATTCCCAAACCTTATATAAATGTTGTTCAATAAAAAGGAAAGGGCTTTACAAACTTCGTCACAGGTCCACATAGTATAATGTTTAACAATACAGCTAGTAAAAAAAAGCTTTATCGAAATTGCAGGCGAGAAATGTAACATTCTCCCTGGCAAAAGTCTTTTGAATTAGGGCAGTTAGCTTGTCATTTATCAAATTATGTGGTAAAGTGGTATACAGAGTAGAAAAATCGTATGTACTGACTGAAGTTACTTTGTAATTATTAACTTTAAACTTATCCAGGATTTCGCCAGAATTTTTGATCGACCAAAATAAATGTTTACCAGAGTTTTCGTATACTTTATCACAATATCTTTTCACGTGGGCTTTTATAGCAGTTAGGCAAGATGTTAATAGTTTTGAAATATTTGTAGTGGTACAAGAGCTTGAATTAGCGATGAAACGAGCTTTATATGGTTGTTTATGTAATTTAGGAATCCAGTACATAGTAGGAAGTTTAATATGTTGATCATCTATACGAACTTTCAAATTAGAAACTTCACTGATGTGATCAGTGACCACATTTTGTTCAACGGAAGGACTCAATATATAAGCTTTAGTGCTATTTAGTTCGTTTTGTAAAACATTAATATAATGTAGGCGTCAAATGATGATAATATTGTTGGCCGCCTTGTCTGCTGGAACTAAGACATACTTAGAATGAAATTCTTGGATTTCCTTTTTCAGATGTCTTAAAGTAAACTTGGGTTTTGATGGAAGTAGGTGTTCATTTGTTTGGTAAAATTTTATACGAGAATCGACAATGTTAAAAATACTTCGTTTCCAAGACGTTAATGCATTTGGATCAGCATTCTCACGACGACACCATTTAACACAAAAAGTTTCGATGGATTCCTCAATATGACCACGACAAGCATGAAAATCAATAGTAGAAGGAATTCTGTATTTTGGTCCTTTAAAGAATAAATTACGAATACGCTTGTCTTTAATAATATCAAAATTACCAGTGATGACATAAATCTGATTTTAGCTTTGCATGTTGACATGGTATAGCATATATACCTGAACTTTCATACTTACCTCATTTACCATATGGATACTACGTTTTAACTCCTCGGCAAAATATTTACCTAAACTTATATTGATTATATACTTACCTCCAGTGATGATTAATGTTAAAGACCTATTGCTGCTATGATGTGAATTTAGAAGGAATCACCATAACAGATTACGGATCTTTGATCGTTTATATTTGCATTCTTAAATATTATATTGTTTTTTACAATTTCAGCGTTTTGTAGCCCTGCCGAGTTATTAAACATGTTAAATATGCAACGATGTTTCAGTACACGATAATACACAATGTGCTTATAATTCTCTTTCGAGTTTGTGAGCAGGAAAATTCCTTTCATTCGGCTTCAAGCTACCACTCTCTTTTCCCACCAAGTCCAGTGAAAGATGCGTTCACATGAAGCGTAACAGGTTTCATCTAGTCCGCCAATCCAAAAACTGGATCGTTTCACCTTCTTTGTCGAATGTCGCTTCCGCTTGGTAGGGTGTCCTATCAACGGATCGGATCAGAAAGAGGCCTGGCTATAGACTCGAAGCCCTTAATGAATCGTCGTAAGTATCTGTAGGAATCCCAAGAACTGTCAGACTACTTCACGGACTTTGGAGTGGTGCAGTTCTTTACGACTTCTGACTTTTTCGGGTCTGCCTTTATGCCCTCCTTGAAACAAATGTCAGTGGACTGCTTGATCTTTAGCTGGTATTCTGCTAAACGCGACACTTTGTTGAGGCGATCGAGGTCAATATCCTTGCAAAGAGATGATATCGTCAAAGTATATTAGACAGTCTCGCAGGTTGGAAAGTCACCCGGGCAGAGCTACATCAATCGCTGAAAGGATGCTGGTGTGTTGCAAAAGCCGAAAATGCATTCGGTTGCATTCATAAAATCCGAGTGCCCCAAAAATAAAAGCTGTTTGTCAGACTCTAAGTTTGTTTACTGAATATCTCGACATGAAGTCCTACAGCCGTGGCCATTGATCTGCAGCATTTCATATTAGTTTAACTACGCCTATACACCTTCTTCCTTACAAAAACCGATACATCTGTCGGTCATAAGTGGAGAATCCATTATAAAAATTGCCGCTTAAAATAGGGTGTCGTTAGTACATTCATGTCGTTAGTACATGTGCTAATTTACACATTTCTTTACGTCATAAATACAAAATGAAGACGAGTAAATGTGGCAGATCTTATGCACAAGGTAAAAAGATTTCGCTTGATTAAAATCGCAAGTAATTGACAATTTAGTCAAATATACCATCCTCCGAAAGACAATGTCGTTTTCTCAACTATTCACGTTATTAGCGTGACGCAAAAAAACTGACCGGCGAAAACCACTCGACTATTTTAGTGGACTGTCAAGAATTATGACGTTAAATTTTTTTGAACAATCTCTATCTCAACCGGTTTGCATTTACTGAACATGACCGGAAAGTAACTACATACTGTCAAATCACTAAATTTTTTTCTGTAAAATTAGCGTTTTGTAGCATACTGAAATGATTAAGAAAGTTTGCGACAACATAATCATTGAGTCGGTGTAATTTATTACCAAGCGATAGCTCTCAGAAACCGTGATGCACAAAGTCATTAAGTTACACCTCAGTTTATCCCGAGAAGATTAAAAGCATAGCAATGTACCAAGGTCAGTATGAAATAATCAAACATTATAATTACATATTTTTAAACAGGTTGTGCCGCAAAAACCAATCTTCATAACGGGTTTGAACCGCAATCACGAAACTATGGTTAAAGTATCAAGTAAACCGCATGGCCATATTACTGCCGTGTGATATGGTATTTGTAATATTACAGTCCGTTAAACAAAAATCCAAAACGGTCTGAAGTAGACTTAATCCGCCGAGATATTTGTTTATAGCGAATATAAACACATCTAACCCGATATTCCTGCGGTGATTCAGGGCGGGTCTTCTTTGTGAATGATTCAATATATCTCTTCTTTGATAATCTAAATCGCTACTGCAAGTTCATGAATTA
>JAFMSR010000062.1:0-126626 GCA_022818135.1 Saxidomus purpurata
GAAGTCATATTAAATAATCTTACATTATTACAAAAAACGTTACGAGATCTAGCATATCGCCATAAAGACACCATATGTGTAGGCAGGACACACGGTATGCATGCTGAGCCCTATTCTCTGGGATTAAAATTTGCCTTATATTATGCTGAGTTTAAGCGTCATATACAACGACTGAAAACGGAACAATATAATGTATCCATTGCTAAAGTGTCTGGTGCTCTCGGTAATTATGCCCATGTGGATTTTGAATTAGAACAAATGGTGGGTAAAGAATTAAATCTACGAACCACGAGTAGTAATACACAAATTATTCCCCGAGATCATGTTTATTATTTCATGACTGTTCTGGTGGGTATTGCTTCCACTGTGGAAAAAATTGCCGTGGAAATTAGACACATGCAGCGCACGGAAGTGGGAGAATGGAGTGAATCATTCACATCGACACAAAAGGGCTCTTCAGCGATGCCTCATAAGTGTAATCCCATATTAAGTGAAAATTTATGTGGCTTATCACGAGTATGTCGTTCTGGTTTATCGGCAATAGCAGAAAATATTATTCTCTGGCACGAAAGAGACATGAGTCATTCATCGGTGGAAAGATTAATAGTGCCGGAAATGATTATGTTATTGGATTACATGACGGATAAAATGAATAATATTTTGAGTAATTTACAAATTAATAAAAAAACAACATCTGATAATCTTCTTTGGAATAATCCATTAATTTACTCACAAAAAATCATGTTAATGCTAATCAAAAAAGGCATGGCACGCAGTGAAGCTCACGATTTATTACAGCGAATTTTAAAATGTCTAATAGATAAAAGAGTTTATATCTATAAAAGTAAACAAAATCTACTTTTGAAAAGTCCAAAAATTAATCCAGAAATTACTAAATATTTCAGTCCAGAAGAAATTAAGCAGGCAACAGACAATGACAGTTATCTACGTGTTACAGATAAAATGTATCTGGAAATATTTGACGACGTTGAAGATTGTGATAAATAATCAAAGCAAATCTTTATGGAGTGGGAGATATATTATAGGGGAATATATTATAATGTTGAAATTTATGATGATAAATTATTACATGAATGATGCTGTATTAGATCCATCTTTAAGTCGTATAATATATATTATGTTAAATAATATATATTATATATATTTATGTTGAGTACATTTACATTGAATCATGAAATATTGACACATATTAAATCATTTTATTGTTTGTTATTTTAACATGCATTAAATCATAACGGATTCTACCTTTTAGATAGATCCGTTTTATTATTTGTTATTTTGGACGCAGTGTTGTTTTTGATTTTTTCTTAGTTTTACTAGTCTTTTTATTGTATTAGCTTTAGTGCTGATTTTAGCCTTAGTTCTGATTTGAGATTTATCCTGTGATTTTTTATTTTTAAGTTTTTGATTAATAGGATTATTACTCCTATTGGATATTTTATTTATTTTACTGTCATTATAGTTAAATGCTTGATTGTCCTGTTGGAGGTTTTGGAAATTATTAACCAATGATGACTTGCTATACATATTTATTTTCCGTCTATACTTATCTATTAAGCTCATGATTCGATTTGTAATATAAGCCTTATTATTATAAGTATTATTATTATTTTTGATATTATTCTTCATTTGAGATTGTGACCGTATTTTAGCTTTATTAAACGCAGTTACATGTAAATAACGCACGTGATGATCAGCCTTATCACTATTAGCTTCTTGCACATCGTTCATTTCTTCTTTTTTAATCTTATCTTTATCTTTAAATAACACCTCCCGGTAAGATTCTAGAATATGATGTATTTTATTAACTGCCAATACCCCGATAACTGATTCACTTCCTATGACTGTTTTACCGGGATAAATAAAAATATAACTGTCAGCTGGTAAATAAATTTGCACATCACCGCCAAAACGCATAATTCCAATTCTTTCCCCCAGAATTATAGCTTCATTTTGACTAATATGGTTTTGACAACTATACGGCACATACGGAGACGTTTGTACTAATATAACTTTTTGATTATCTAAAGTCCGTAAACCGGTAATTATATAATCATGACCTTGTATCCGCATCGTGTTTTTTATGTACGGAGATTTTATTACTTTAAAGTAATTTCTTATTTTATTATAAAAATACACAACATAACTAACAATACCTATGAATTTAACAGCAGATTGATATTTTAATCCTTCCACTGGTGCGTATATCATATTATTTATCATGTAGTTAACTGAAATTCTAATTCTTAACAGTCTTTCGTCCTTGACAAATTCTTCTAGCTCTATCGGTCGGGATACAATATCTATTTCTTGAACAAAGCCATCCACGGGACTAACAATCTGATTATACACCAAAGTCGGAGGAGATATTCTTAGTGGTATACGATAAGTAAAAACTGTAAATATCAATAAAAATAGCAATAAATAAATCAAAGTCTTACTACTAAAAAATACAAAAGATAATAATAATGAAATTATGATAATTATGGTTAGGTATAAACCTTCCTTATGTAAAGACAAGCCTCTCATATTCACCTATATATTATGTTTATAACGTATCAATTATAATTTATAATCAGTGATTTTTTATAATTCATCATAATGGTAACTAAGAATAGATAAAAAATACCTAAAAATAACTAAAATTATTTCATATTTCATATTTTATTGATCGTTAGAAAATCACACCTGTTATGGGGGATTTTGCTTGTGATGATAATAATTGTTAGAAAATCACACATGTTATGATTTTGTAGAATCTTGAATATTATTTGTGTAATATTGCTTCACAGCGGCAAAGTTTATTTTTTGTTTATTGACTAGTGAATATTCAATTAAATCATGGGCTGTTTTTTTTAATACTGCAAAAGATCTAGGCAGGCGCATTACCAGCCAAGTTATGGCTGATTCTATTACAAGAATACCATGTTGCAAAAACTCTTTACGTATAATATCTTGCATTAAATCGGTTTCAGGTAGTTTTATATTTACTATCTGTAAATATGACAAACGAGATTTGATGTCATTAATTATTTGATGACTTTGCCATGATTTCGACACCTGATCACTTGTGATTAATAATTGACCTTTACCATTATTAATATCATTAAGAATATTTAAAAGATAAGGATTCCCTCCTTGATTTTGCTGAGCTAGTATTTGTAAATCATCGATTACTAACACGGGACATTTCTCCCAAAGTTCTTGTAATCGTAGATTACAGTCTTGCACTTTGTGTTTTTTTAATAAATCTTTATATCCCATGTAATTTGCCTGATGCACCTGTAACCAAATTCTTGCCAAATGAGTTTTGCCACTGCCAGTTTCACCAATAATCATTAGTCCCCTACCCTGTTGATTTAGCCATGTGTGTAATAACTTCATTGCGTCTGCATGACAAGAAGTGACAAAGAAACGCTCCTTGGTTTTAGTGTCAATAAAATCACGATGCTGATAAATATCTATAATTTGTTGTTTATATTCTTTATTTTGCATAAATTAATCTAATTACTTTATTATTTATGTAATTGTAAGGCAGGGTTCTTGTTTTTGTCATCTAAAAATACAAGATATACCAACAATGATTTAAGGGTTGCCACAAATGGTATGGCTATCCAAACACCAATTATTCCAAACATACGTGCAAAGATAAAAACCGTAAAAATAATTAACAATGGATGTAAACGCATTTTTTTTCCTAATAAAATAGGAAATAGTATTAAATCTTCTAACACTTGTCCCGCAAAGTAAATAACCAATACTAACACTAATGTTATGTAGTTGGAACTAAATTGACCGATAGTTACCACCAGTGCCAGACTGATACTGAACATGGGACCAAAATATGGAATAAAAATCATAATACTACTTAAAAGACCAATAAATACGGCAGAAGCTAATCCTAAAATAGTTAATGTACAAATATAATATATACCCATAATTATCATAATTAAAAACTGACCGTGAGCAAAGGATGATAATGAGTCATCAATAACCAAAAATAATTTCTGAATATGTACTCGATAGGCATTGAAAATGAATATGTCCAAAAACCTGTTTAGAGTGATACTAAGCTTTTGCCAATCATTCAAAATATAAAACGTCGCTACAGGTGTAATAATGGCAAGATATAAAAAATATAACATCTGATAACCACTGTCCCATAACCAATACCAGGATTGGCTACTAAACATAATATCCGTTAGAAAATCTATGTCCATTAAGTTCCATAAAGTGTTTTGTGATATATTTTGCAAAGTGGTTGTATCTATTGGTAATTCTAACCACTGAGCTACCTGAGAAACATAACCAGAGAAATTATTGATAAAGGCTATTAATTGACTCACGAACAACGGAATAACGTTAATAAATATTAAGGCTAATACGGCAAAAAATATAATTACACAAGACATAGCATTGACAACTTTACAAGGACATAAATATATCAATTTATCGTTGATCGGTCTCAATAAATACGCTATTAACGCTCCTGTAATAAATGGCAGTAAAACATCTCCCAAAAAATATAACAAGATCCAGACAATCGTAAATACGGCTAAAAAATATACAACTAACTGCCGTGGATTAAAGATGATATTTAAATCTGTATTATGTGATAATTCTCGTCCCATGTCTTTTGTGCGACTATTATTTTGATTATTTATCATAATCAATTTTTCCTATCATTAAGCTTTAGATGTATTGAAGGTGTTTTATCTGACCAGTATTTAATGTGATAATACAATAATGATAAGTAAGATAATATTAAAGATAAAACATATCCATAATTTTGCCACATGCAAAGATTAAATATCATATTCATTTCAAACGGTGTAATACATATTAAATTTATTAATATCACTACAAATACTGCAAAACCAGATGCCCTTCCTATAAGGCTAGCTTGTAACTGATATGTTATTTTATGTATATAAATTTTAATCAAAAATCCCGTGACTAATAAAAGTTCTTTGATTAATAACAAAATCCAAAACCACCAGATTAGTTGATCTTGTAACCATAGTACCGTGGTAAGTCCTATGGTAACTACCTTATCTGCGAGTTTGTCTAATACAGATCCTAAATTACTAATTAAATTATATTTTCTAGCTATCCAACCATCTAAAAATATCGCTGATAATTATTATTATCATTCCATAAACTAACCAATCATAATAATTATTCATAATCATTATGAATAGGTATATTGCAATTATTATTCTACACAAAGATATCAGATTGGGTACTTGACACATCAATTTATTAATCATGTTGTATTTCAGCTTTTTTGTTATTATTATTATTTGACATATTGCACATCATAAAATTATTTTTTTAGTTAAATTATGTAAATAAAATACTTAACTAATATTGAACTAATGTTAATTTAATATTACTGAATAATTTACTGTTTGTGCCACAATCCCGTGTCCACACTTTGATTATAACCCGTTAAAGTAATATCTTTTATATTTTCTACTAAATTTTGATAATATTGCTCACGGCTATTTAAAATACTCTTATTTTGCAGCATGGGGAAAATATCACATATAAAATTCCACTTACAAAGTTGTTGTTGCCAAGGATGGGGATTGTATTTTTCATTATCAAGGGTAATCAAACATTCGGCTTGATTAATATTATGTGTTTCCGTAGTTAATAACACGGGCTGATGAGCAGCATAATCTTGTGTTAATAATCCATGGGGTATAAATTCACCATAACTCCATAATTGCACACTCAAGTCCTCCAGATAACTCATGTCTGCATGCCAAATTAAAATACGCTTTTTTTGAAACAAAATCTTGTGACATAATTTAGACAATATTTGATTAATTTTACGAACACGATAGGAATATAAATTAATTTTCATTATCTACCAAAGTCCTTTATGTCAAATATAATACAACACTACACGTCATATAATACAACACAATCTATCTGCAGAACACTACACAATTAGCTGTAGGTTTTACGAATCCATTCACTTAAAGCAATAACACTAAAGCCCGTGGCAAAATCCTTTATGGACGCTACTCCCGCAATGTCAAAATGTAACCACTGGTCGTGGTGTTTTGATTTGACAAATCTACCCAAGAAATGTGCTGCTGTACTACTACCAGCCCCGGAAATACCAGAACTCACGTTAGCTACGTCAGCAATTTTTGATTGAATCGCCTCATTAAACTCATGATGCAAAGGCAAGGGCCAAAGATTTTCACTTAAGCTATCGGCTACAGCTAAAATATTGTTTACATTCGATCGATTATATCCAAAAATAGCACCATAAACCTCTCCAAGAGCCACAACCACAGCACCGGTTAAAGTAGCTATAGTGATTATTTCATTTGTAATATTATATTTGCTTTGAATAATCGTCAATACATCAGCTAAAACCATGCGTCCTTCGGCATCCGTGTTCAAGACTTCAATTGTTTGACCGGACATAGCACACACCACGTCTCCGGGTCGTTGGGCAGATCCGGAAGGCATATTTTCCACCAATCCCAGCACTCCCAAAACATTTACAGAAGCCTTGCTTTTGGCTAAGCCAAATAAAATACCAGCCACCGTGGCAGCACCGCACATATCAAATTTCATATCTTTTAAACCTGATGTGGGCTTAAGGTTGATACCACCGCTATCAAATGTGACACCTTTACCAGCGAAAGCCACGTCATATTTTACCTGATCTCGTTTATTATCATTATTATTTTTACCCGTCCAAGACAAAATAACCACATAGGGACTTTCCATCGATCCTTGAGAGACAGCCAATAGAGAATTGGCATTCTCCTTTTTTAATTTTTCCCTATCCCAGATCTCGATTTTTAAACCAACGGGAGCTGTAATCTTTAAAGATTCAACAAAATTAGTAGGATTCATAACATTAGCCGGTTCGTTACCCCAGTCTCTAGTACAAGCTTTAGCCCACATAAATGGATGCATTCTAGTCCATAAATCATGAATAAAATTATATTGCACGTCAGAGCAACATAATTTTATTTCTTTAATAACAGATTTCACATGCGAAAGTGAATTTTCCTTATCTTGACCTTGGTGACACTTACTAATATATTTATCAAATTTATAACCTGCAAAATTAATATCGTGTAGCAACTTAAACATATAGTTTAAGTTATCCAAATATTTATCAGGCAAATACATGTTTATCTGTCCGTCATAATTAGACTCTTTAGATAATTGTTGGTTATTCGATTGTGCGGATTTTGTAATATTTAATTTATTAAATATCTTTTGAATTTTATTACCCAAGATCGCTTGTATATGATTTTTTGTAACATTGTCTCCAGCATAAATAAATACTACTATCGCATGACTCAAATTACCACTTTGACTACCGTGGATACCGGACATATACTGAAAACTATCACCTATTTGCCAAGTGTTTTGATTTATATAATGCTGCACCTGCTGCCATAATTCTTGCCAAATAACCGGTACTTCCCATGTAATACTTTTATCATTATGCTGTTGTTTGTATACCAATATTACATTATAGCCAAATCTACTCACATAATCTTTATGATTCATATCGATATTTAATTTATCATAAGCTAGAGTTAGATTATAAAAACTACTTCCTGCTGTAAAGGTTTTTCGTACATTGCTGACCGTTGAGCTATTTTTCATGATTACATTCCTTTTTTATTATTCTTATTAATTCTAAATTCAATCCTTCGCCACAAGATAGACATATTTTATGGGAAGTTTTTATATGGGAAAATCCTGTAATAATTTATAAACTTGTTTTTTGATGTCGTTTTCCAGAGAATTTATTTGTTTGTCTTGTTGTAAATGTTTAATGATGTTAACAATCCAATCACTAATTTGTGTAAATTCTTTTTTGCCAAAACCACGTGTCACACAAGCTGCTGTACCCAAACGCACTCCTGAAGTAATACTAGGAGGATAGGGATCGTTAGGTACTGCATTTTGATTAACCACAATACCTACATTACTTAAACTAGTGGCAACTAAATTACCACGTAATTTAAGAGGTATAAGATTAATCATAACAATATGACTATCCGTGCCATTGGATAGCACCGGAATATCTTGTTGTATTAATTTTTCAGCTAAAAAGCGTGCATACTTTATAGTATCATTAGCATATTTGATAAAATTTGATTGTTGACATTCCTGCAACATAACTGCTCGGGCAGCAATGTTATTCATGAACGGCCCCCCCTGCAGACCGGGAAAGACGGCTCGATTGATTTTATTAGCCAATTCCTCATCATTACAGGTGATAATTGCCCCTCTAGGTCCGCGTAGTGTTTTGTGAGTGGTAAAAGTACATACGTGTGCATGTGGTACGGGATCGGGATAAGCTTTAGCGGCAATCAAACCAGCATAATGTGCCACGTCTGCCCATAACATACTGTTCACTTCATCCGCAATATTACGGAAAGCAGCAAAATCAATAATCCTGCCATAGGAACTGGCACCGGCAATAATCATTTTTGGTTTATGTTTTTTTGCCAAATCTCTGACTTCATCTAAGTCAATCCATCCCTGGTCGTTCACACCGTAATGATGAGCTTGAAACCATTTTCCCGACATATTAACAGGATGTCCGTGTGTCAAATGACCACCGGCAGATAAATTCATGGCCAAAAAACTATCTCCCGGAGACATAAAGGCGAACATTACTGCCTGGTTTGCCTGTGATCCAGAGTGAGGTTGCACATTAGCATAATTACAACCAAAAACAGCACGCGTTCTCTCTATGGCCAAGGATTCAATTTTATCCATAATTTCACAGCCATTATAATATCTCTTACCCGGATAACCTTCAGCATATTTGTTAGCTAACACCGATCCCACTGCCTGTCTTACGGCTTGGCTAGTATAATTTTCCGAGGCAATCATTGATATACTATCACACTGTCGTTCATATTCCGTGCGAATAAGTGCAAGCATATCACTATCCACTAGATTTAATGATTTATTAAGGTTGATATTCATGACATTCTCTTTAATGAGTAATAAAATTTTTATAATATACAACTATGTGTTTTCATATTAACCTAATCAAGGGCTTAAATCCATATAATGATACATTAATTGATATTTTGTATTGTGCGGTTTTGTCTTTTTATGGTGTGACTTTGTTGTTTTTATTAATCACAAAATAAAAATTTGTCATTTTCACATATATATTTCAGGTATTACTAACTAAAATGTAACAAAGTATCGATACTATTTAGTGATGATTAATCAAAGTGTAATTTGTTATACTATAAATAGAATAAATTAAAAAAAATACAATTATTAGTTGCTTTTTAATAATATTTATTCTATTTTTATTAGGTGATATTTTGAATAAAATATTTAAGCTCATCTATTTCTCTATATCACTTTTATTATAAGTTTTTCTTATAATAATTACTCAGGGGAGAGTGTAGTCAATGGCCAAACAAATTTACTGTCATGCATGTGAACTATCTGATTTTATTAATTTAGCAACTCAGATAGATGATCAGCAGGAACGTTTGGCCTTTATTACTTTAAATTGTGAAGATCAATTAATAATTTTTAACAGAAATATCACTCAATACAAATCTAATAATAATTATTATATATTTGATTGCAAGTGTCACAAATATATGTCTGATCAGACAGAGCAAGACTTTTACATACCGTTTTCACAGAAAATTCAGCTTTATCTAAATCAACACCAGAAAGCAATTAACCGTTTGTTATTAAATAGCTGTTATTATTGCTCCTGCATTAAAACCAAACTATTACTTATTATTGCCTTGAGTGAAAAATTTGGTATGCAAAAGGCTATTGATAAATTTAATCATGTTTTTCATTATGTAAACTTACACGCACCTTTAACAAAGTCGCAGATCATTAAAGTCACAGATTATTAATTTTATTATAGCAATTGAAATTAAAGAATATAATTGAAAGGATAAAATTATGTTAATAGATAGTTCAAACATGATGATGAGTTCATCCGTATCAGTAAATAATTCAACTATGGCAGTATCAGTAGATAATTCAACCATAACGCTAGAACCAGTCATTGCTTTAAAAGATGTAGACACATCCGTAGCTTTAGAAACCGTAGTTGTAAAAACCATGCCCTCTTTATATGATTATGGCTCTGGCCCGGGTGTTGAGGTTGTTCGCGTGGAATTGTTTACCCCGGAGTCAGGTGTGAATTTAGAAGTAGTAAGATATACACTAGAATTTTTCGTTAGTTTATTTCAGTAATTAACTAAGTTCTTTGATGCAATAATTAATCCATTGGTTAATCTCTGAGCCGTTCTTCATGGCCTGGCTAGAAGAAAAAACAGAAGGAAACAAATACTCTACTCTAATGAGTACTGCGGTTGGAATACTGGTGATATTTATTTTTTCCTCTAACCAGGGAGAACGGGGATGTCTGATCTCTGGATGTAGACGCACTTCTTCAATTGTCTTCATTTCACATTGATAAATTGCGATTGATGGCAAGTTGTATTTTTTCATATTAGTCAAAAAATCCACAAAACCCTTCTTTGCCTGTGAGCAAAATTCACACCACTCTGCCCAGAATAAAATGTAGATAAAATCCTTATTGTTTTTATCAGACAACATTGATGTAATTACAGATTTAATTTGATCTGGCTTAATATCTGGTTGATTTCTAATCTTAGTGGTTATATTTTTATGATCTTGATTAATATTCATGTCTTTAATTTTGTAACCTATGTTTGAATACACAGTTTAGTAAAATTTATTAGTTCTAATTTAGCAGACTTTATCCATAGGATATATATCTTAATTTCATGATCAGGATAAATATTTTTAACCAAATAATAATACTCTTGTAATTGTTTACGATGGTGTTTATAACTATCCTCAGAAAATTTACGGTATTTGTAATCCATAATAATAATATTTCGTGCATTGATTAATAATAAGTCAATGGTTCTCTGTATAAAATTATCACCAACATAACCACTAATTTTTACTTCTGGGTATTTTGTATCATCACTATTCTTGATAATCTTTTGCCATACTGGATCAGTCATAATTTTATCTATGTAATCCATAATAGTACTATGTGTTTTTGGTAATAGATCTGGAGCGATATATTTAAGATATTGACCATAGTAATCACAATTATACTCTTGTTGTATATTATCTTTTTGATTCAAACAATATAATTCAAGTATACGATGTGCTAAATTTCCTTCGTTGGCAACAAGTTTTTGAAATACTTGCATCTGGAGTGAATCTTCTTGTAAAAGCGGGTAGGCAATATTTTGAATATGTTTATCTATTGATTTATATAAATCACCAACCCATACCTGGTTTGGATTTTGCAGAGTATGGCAATTCTGAATTTTATCCTTATCACAATGAGATTTATTAATACGACATTCGTCTTCGGTTTGATGATTAATTTCCCGTGAATGTGATTTATTTTCTGGATAAAGTCCATAAATCAATGGTTTAAAATCACTTGTTGGGTCATTAGTGGGTGTGTTACTTAACGATGTTTTTTCTGTATTTACGGAAGATTCTTTTTTTGTCAAACCTTGCATCTTTTTATATAAAAGATCGTACCAAGAATTTTGTAAAGTGGATGTATTAATCGTAGTTTTATTAGTAAAGCCTGCTAAAATTAAACCATCTTGAGCACGTGTCATTGCCACATATAATAATCTCCACCATTCAGATATTCTGGACTCTCTTTCCTGTTGTTGTCTAGTGGTAATATCTTGTGTATTATTCTCTTCGTTACAACTATGCGTCATGGGAGCGTCAAAATTACAAAGATTAGTTGTCAGTATTTCATCATAATCAGCAAAAGTTAAATTAGTGTCAGTGAGATTTCTACATATATCCAACACAAAAACCACTGGTGCTTCTAAACCCTTCGCGCCATGAATGGTGGTAATATGCACACCTATGGGTACAATTTGTTCATCGTTTGTACTAAAATTTTGACTATCATCATCACAGGATTGCCACCATAAAACAAAATCCTGTAAACTGCCCGTATGATTTTGTTCATAATTTTTACCAATAGTTAAAAAAGTTTGTACACTTTGTTGTGCCTGATCATGAAAATGCCTCTTTAATTGAGGGTAAACTTGATGATAAATATATTGCAATAGCTCGCTAATCGAAGGATGTTTCTTTTGGTAATATTGTTGTAAATAAGATAAAAAATCCAATAATTTCTTTACTAAGCTCACGTCAAGGCATGGTGTGGTTTTTGTGTGTAGTTGATTTTTAAGATTTAATTGTTTACCACGGCCGGGAATTGTAGTTAATTCAGTAGATTCAGTAGACTCATTAACTATGGATTGTATTTTATCCCATAAACTAGTACGTGACGCATAGTTTTGAACATATAATAATATCTCGTCTGTCCAACACCCCACAAAACTTTTAGTTACTTTAGCTAAATTAAGATCATCTTCAGGTAATAATAAAAATTGTAATATTGCCAGCCAATCCTTAATAACCAGTTGTTTGTTTAACGCAAGTTTGTGATCATTATGTATGGGAATATCTCTCCGTTGTAAAGATTTATGTAGTGCTGGTAATAGTTTACCAACTCTTTGCCGTAACAAAATTAACACATCTCGCGGATGTAAAGCTCTGTCCCGTGACGGCAAATATACTTGATCCCGCCATAATTGCTGAATTTTATCGGCTACACGATTAGCAAATAGATCATACACATCCTGACTCTTAACTACAGCATCATTTTCATTGGTAGTAGATGATGGTTTTGTAATCACCGGCCAAAGCTCAACCCATCCATCCTCCAGACGTTGTGGCATGTGTGTTAAATTAGTAAAATAACCATCCTTATGACCGGCAAACACATGATCGATAAATTTTAAAATATAAGCATTGGAACGAAAATTTTCCTTAGCGTCAATATCATGCCAAGAGCCTCCGAATGTGGTTACTCTTTTTTTACAATAATCTAAAACCTGGGGTAATTTTTCCAAGCGAGCACCCTGAAATCGATAGATAGATTGCTTTACATCACCGGTAATAAATATGGTTCTTTTTTGTTGGTTATTATCCATAGTATAATCAGAAAAAAGAAGTTTAACCAGAGCTTCTATTAAATTCCATTGTATAATATTATTATCCTGTGCCTCATCCACTAGGATATGATGAATGTGATTTATCAAATATCGATGTAATAAACTATGGGGATGCTGTAATAATCTTAATAAACCCATAATTAAATCATGATAATCCAACACAGCTTGCTGGCGTTTTAGATTTACATAATATCCGGCTGCTTGTTTTAGTATAATTTTGAGTGCTAGTTTATATTGTACTTGTCTTGAGTGCTGTAATTTTTGCATCTCCTGATACACTCTTTGTTGTTCTTCTTTTAATAATTTTCTTTCCTGGTCTGTAAATTGATTGCCCGTAATACCCAATCTGCAACAAGATACAACTTGACCTTCATCCCGTATATTAACAAACAAAGAACCGTACTCCCAACAAGATAAATTTTGCCAGGATAATGTTTTATTGGCATGTATCCAATGATTTTTTTGATTATTAACCTGCTGATGCCATAGTTTCATGACGACTGCCCTAACGGCAGGATTATTATTTATAATCAAATTTTCTTGATCGTCCTGTTGTAAATTTTTAATTTGCTTGGCCCAAGCTTGGTGTAGATCATGCCAATACTGTTCCGATAGTTGAACATCACTGATTTTATACATATAATGATGGTCGGCATTGACAAATTGCAATAATAATTTTTGCCAACTGGTCCAATCAATTTTACGTTGTATCAAAATATCCACTGCCCAGTTTAGGGTAATTGATTTTTGAGAACTAATACGTATTAGCTGTTTTAAGGCTTGATCAATCAAACATTTTTGTTCAGCCTGATCCATAATAACAAAATCCGCCCGGAAATGCAGATTATCAAAAAAACGACGTAATAAATACTCACAAAAACCATGAATAGTGTACACACGAACTTGATTATCATCGGTGAACAAATAAAACAATTTTTGTGCCTTATATAACTCATCTTGAGTTGGTTCACGATGTAATATTTCACTTAATTCATATTTTATTTGTTTTAAATTACTTTCATTACTCCAGTGTAATAGGTATTCATTAATACGTTTTTTCATCTCCCAGCACGCAGCTCGTGTAAACGTCAAGCACAAAATACTACTAGGCTTATTATGAGCTAATAAAAGTCGTAAAATACGTTTAACTAAAATGTAAGTCTTGCCAGCACCTGCATTGGCAGAGAACCAAACTGATTGATTAATATTTACTGCCTGGGTTCTCAAAACTTCTGTATTAATAGACTGCCCGTCGTTAGTTTTTTGCTCTACAATAGTATGTGTATGTGTTTTAGTATTTTTTATTTCAGGTGTTCTTATATTCATGATCTATATTATAACTTTTATTATACTTATCCCTCTATCCTCATAAGCTGAGAATATTGATCTTCCACGTAATCTTTATCTTTTCCGTTATCCACGGCCGTAAATGATTGTAATTGTTTTTCATTGGACACGTGATTAGGTGTACCCCCTACCCCGCTATTCATGATTTTTACAGGATAAAACTTTTGTAAAAAGTCGTATACCCTAAGAGAAGTTTGTGTAAGAATAGAAATTTCTTCTGATAAATCAAAGCTGACACATTCGGGAGGTTTCCAAAATTTACTCTTCAAACCAAGATAAGTAAGTCTATTTACTATTAATTTTGGTGGTGATGTATTATTAAATACAGGATCTACAGTTTGGGATTTTGACGTTTGATGAATATTATGTTTTGGTGTAATCTGCAAAGATACATCAACCTTTGAAGAAACTGTGCTTGATGACACAAATGCACCCCGCTGTAACATTAAAGCTTCCGTAGATAACTGTGGTTCTATACCCTGTCTAACACTAGTCATAGTAGGTATAGAGCTGGTTTTGTAATCAATAATACCATACGTACCGTCGTGTAATTGATAAATGACATCTGCGATTCCTCTAATATTTAAAGATAAATTACAATCAAAGCAAGAGCCGCGTGTTTCTAGCCAAATATTACACACTTTTTTATTATACCAAGGCACCATACACTCTACCAACCATTCACCAAAAGCAAAAATTGCCGCCGCCATAAAAATCTTACCTTGGGAATATTGCACCATTTTTGCAAATTATCATCCACAATTTTAGTAAAATTAACAAAAGTTAGTGCTTCTGGATTTTGTTTCCAAAATCTTTCCATGATCATATGAAAACACAAGCCTCGGTCTTGGTAAGTAGGCTCCATATTAAGATTTAATAATATGGGTAATTTTAATATACGCTTAGCAAAAATCACATACGGATTACGCCATAAATATTTAATATCAGTAATAGATATATGATCTCCGCGATCACAACGCTTAGGACAGGGTGCTGGTAAGATATTAATATTACTTTCCCGGTGATAGTAATCTCGGTATTTGCATTGTATCTGATTAATGATATTTTTAAATTCATCATCCATGGTCACAGATATATTATTTTTATGACTATAATTCTTGATTAATACCCACAATGGATGAGGTATGGTATGTTGTCCACTGGTATTAACTTTTGCTCTCATCATCACAACACGCCTAGCATGTATTAAATCAAAATTCAATAGACACTGTTTATAATTATGTAAATGCAACACTTGTTTTTGATGATATGGAGAATGGTTTACAGTGTCTAATATTGATAATTGATTTTCCTTTAAACAAATATTATCAATATTCATACCAGCACAAATAATGGTATCAGTCTTATATAACGGCAAGGATAATTTAGTACAAATAACCAATCTTTTTGCTTGATCATCTGACATGGTTTCATCATCTGCCGTTGTATGGGATGATGGTGTGGTTTGCCTATCTAGTGTTGTGGGGGATGATGGTGTGGTTTGCTGGTGTTCACAACATAATTTCACATACATACACCAATCTACAGCCAATAACTTAATATCCTTTTGACCAATCAAACAACAACGATATAATATTCTTTTTAAATATGGAAAAACAGGTAGATCATCTATTATCTGAATTAAATCTTTATTATTGTCAAAGGATTGATGGCTTTGTTGTTCGATCAATGTGGATAATGTTGTTTTATCAGATAATGTCACCCACTGAAAAATTTGTAATTGTATGCCAAAAATCTCCAATGGATTACTCGGTCTTGAACGATTATATCTGCCGTGCCCTCGATCTATCAATTTTAATAAATACCGTAACCACGACGCAAAATCATTATTTCCAACAGGTTTATATACAAAGGGTACATGAAATCTCCCCTTACGTATTTTCAATTCGTATTTTCTGATCTCTTGACGACGCGTTAGGGATAAATGTACTTGAATCCAATGTTGTCGTAAAAAGCTAAAAACCGCTGGCGGGGTCGGTCCGTTGTGCAATAAATTAGCAATAGACAACCAAGCCCTGCCGTCAACGGTTTGATCAACCGTTACATAAGAAGTTTCATGAATTTCCACTGGATCTAAAGATTGTAACATGTTTTTTAATTTATCTGCATAATCATCATCAGGCACCAAAACTTGAATTTTTTGATGATCTTTCTTAGTGCATTGCAATTCACGAATAATAAAAATAGCTAGACCTAGTATTTCCGCCTGTGTGTCCTCATATTCTATTTGTTGTAAATGTTGTTGTGGTGAATGTTGATCTAATTTATTCAATGGCTGTGTTGTGCCGTACACATGATTATCTTTGCTACTTTTATTACATGGATCATCAATATTGTTTGTATCTACATTATTACATAAGTTATTATCTACATTATTATCTACGGATTTTTTATCAAAACACGATATATATTCTTTTGTTAACACTTGCCATTTTGTACTGGCTAACAAAGAATTTTTCCTTGGTAAGGATGTTTTTTCATGAGGTGATTGTGTTAATATATGACATTTTGTATCAGTAGGTAAATCAAATAACTTCCACAAATCAAGATAATAATTTGTCCAGTAATCCATAGACAACGATTGATGATCCAAGGTATAATTGTGCATGAATATTTTACAAACATAAGGTGCTAAAATATCCTGCTTTAATGACATTAAGGTTTTTAATGTCATACCGGTTACTGCATCGTTATTTGGCATACCAATCAAATAAATTCTGTCACCGGATTTATGCCAAATACTTATCTGTTGTTTTAATTTCTCACATAGTAATTGCCCGGTAGTATACAAATCAAACTCTGGTTTGGATTGTATAATCTGTAGTAAGGCCTGTGCCACGTGTGCCATGCCTACGGAATTATGATCTTTCCACATACTAATCCACTGTCTTAAAATTTCGATCTTGGTTTTCCCTGATAACATGGTCATGTGTTCTAGATTTTCCCAAATAAAATGTGTATAAGATAGAGTCGTGGAAAATGACAAGGAGCTGTCTTTGCAACATTTTATGATTGTTTGTAATATTATTTGATCAATAATATTAACAGCATTATCAGAAGTGGTTATATTCTCTAGCCAGGCGTCTTTTTGTAAATGCTCCAGACGCAGATCATTTAAAACATATACCCGTGGCATCAACATACTACTACGATTACGTGACAAATAATTCTGCATAAAAGCATGCATGATAGCAAAATCGGTAAAAATTAAATGTGATTTTGATAGATCCTTTGAAGAATCTTGTTTTAATATATAATCAATCGTATGTGTAACAAAACAATCATGAAGTAGTGTGCTATAAGTAGGCATAACTACCATCTCCGGTAATAACGAACAAAATCAACTATTAATTACGATTAATGCCCAAATGTACAATAATTGGCATGGCAATGAAAATAGAAGACAGGGTACCCGTAATCACTCCCCATAAAATAATCAAAACAAAATCAAAAAATGCATGCGAGCCAAAAATTAACAATACTAATAAAGCAACAGCCGTGGTTAGGGAAGTAATAATAGTACGACGTAAGACATGTATAACACTATTGACAGCTAAGTTTTTTAAATTAATATTACGATACAATCTAAGATTTTCACGAATACGATCATATAAGATCACGGTATCATTAATGGAATAACCAATAATAATTAACACGGCTGCCACGCTAGATACCGAAAATTCCAACTGTAATAAACTAATAAACCCCAAACTTAAGATCAAATCATGCACTAAAGCCGTTACCGCACCTAAACTAAATTGCCATTCAAAACGAATCCAAATATAAACCAACATGCTAAATACTGCAAACAACACAGCGTACATCATATCACTGACAAGCTCTTGGCTTATGGTAGGACCAATAAAATCAACACGTTCTATAGTGCCTGTCGGAATTAATGTTAACACAAATAACCTTAATTCCTCCACATCTTGATCTGGCGAGACATTAATACGCACTTGTGTATCAGTGGCACCATAATGTTGCATGCTATAATTTTCTATATTATGTTCCATGAATTTTTGATGCAAAAAATCTATATCGATCGACTCGTCATTAGAAATCTCAATAACACTACCTCCGGTAAAATCAATACCCCAATTCATGCCTCGAGTAAATATTAATATCAAGGAACTTATTACCATTGATATTAATATTAAAAAGAAAATTTTGTACCATTTTAACAACCACAACATATTATTACCTACCTTATTAGCTTCGATGGTATTTCAATAAACGATAAAACGTAGTCAGTAGCATTTTATTAACAATTATGCTTGTGAACATTGAGCTTATCACACCCAAAATCAAAGTTACCGCAAATCCTTTTACTGCTCCACTGCCTAACCAAAACAAAATCAAACCAGCTAACATTGTGGTTAAATTTGCATCAAAAATAGACTGAAAAGATCTTTCAAATCCTAGGTTTATAGCCTTTAACATCGATAAACCCGGTTGATTAAATCTTTCTTCTCGCAAGCGTTCAAAAATAATCACATTTGCGTCCACGGCCATTCCAATAGTCAGTACAATACCAGCCATTCCCGGCAAGGTTAAAGTGGCTTGCAAAAATGATAACGCACCAATTACCAAACACATATTTAATATCAATGACACAAAAGCAAAAACCCCGAACGCGCCGTATATAATAATCATAATTATCATCACCGCAACCATGGCAAGCAATCCAGAGATAGTACCAGTACGAACAGCATCCTCTCCCAGATCTGGACCAATAATCTTCTCTTCTAAAATTTGCATGGGTGCTGGCAAGGCACCGGACCTTAATAACACCGCCAAATCTCTTGCTTGATCCAGCGTCATGTTACCCTTAATGATAGCTTGGCCATCGAGAATCATTTTAGTAACACGTGGTGCCGAAACAACCTTATCATCCAAGACGATAGCCAGAACACTACCCACTTCTCTAGTGGTATTAGCAAAACGTCTCGCTCCTGTATCATTAAACGATAAAGATACTACCGGTATTCCGTTATCATAGGTGGCATTAGCTGAAGACAGATATTTACCTGGCACTTCTATGTATTTACTGACAATATATTTTATTTCAGGATTATTGATATCAGGTAACTCTTGATAACCCCGTGGCACGGAATCCGATTCTCCTTCGTATACATAATGAAAATTTAACTGAGCAGTCTGACCCAATAGATTTTTAATACGTTGTGGATCTTCCACACCTGGTAATTGCACTAATATACGATCCCTACCGTATTTTTGAATGGATGGTTCGTTAATACCCGTTTCATCCACCCGGCGTCGTACAATTTCAATATTTTGTTTTAATGCTTGATCTAACAAGGCATTAATACGATGACTGGTAAAAAAGACTAACAAGACATTCTTACGATATTCGAATTCCACTCCCACTCCATATAGAGAGCGTAAATCCCTTTTTAATTTTACTTCTATAGTGTCAATATCTACGTCTATATCACTATTACTATTGATCTCGTCATCATTACTAATTTTTTGATTATTGTCATTATTACTCTTAATCTCGTCATTGTAATCATTAAGAATCATCTGCGACAGTATTTCTACCTTGTGATTTTTGACTCGAGCCTTGTATCTATTTTCTACTCCCCACTGTGCAAAGTATTTATTAATCTGTTTTTCCAGATTCTGCACTTCTGAATCTATTAATTTATCAGAATCTATGCCCAATAGAATGGAAATACCACCCTGTAAGTCCAATCCAAGACGAATGGTATTATGCGGCACCCATAAACCAATATTATAATTTGTACTAAGTGACATAAAGTTAGGTAATGTAAACAATATCCCCAGCAGACAAATCATTATTACTAGAATGTTTTTGATCTTCATATCTCAGTACACAACTCCTGTTTAGTAAGTATCGTTTTTTTTGTCATGGTATTAATAGTTACACCCGTAGCCTGTATATTTCAATTAGATTATTCATATTACATGCTTTAATTAATAATATTCCACTTAAATTTTAATCAATTTGCCACATATACACAACTTTACTTTATTAAAATATTCATATTCATTAAAAATTTAACCCTAGTTTATTAGTTCATTTTAATGAGCCAGTGTTACTAAAATTATTTTTTATATTTATCTTTTGTTTCTATTGCTTTTTGTTGACGTAATAACACATTACCGTATAAATCAGATATTAATTTTTTAAATACTTTAATTTCCATATTTGAATTATCATTAACCCGCAATTTCACTTCATGATTCTGCAGGTGAGTAATTTTACCAATAATACCACCATTAGTAATTATTTCGTCACCTACTTTTAAGTTATCTAGCATTAACTGATGAGCTTGATTCTGTTTTTTCTGTGGTAAAATTAACATAAAATACACGATGGCAATAAAACCTAAGATAATTACCACATTCCAAATTAAACCATTACTTTCAGTATCATTACTTGCAGACACGGCATAGGCGAATTGCATATATCCTGCAGCTAACCAAATTAAAAACGTAGACACCAAAAACTTCAACCATTGATTGAAATTAACCCGTAATAAATTATTCATTATATTACACCCTTTATTTATAAAAAAATGACAAATCTCATACTAACAAACCCACGTGATGTTATG
Source organism: Saxidomus purpurata (assembly GCA_022818135.1). Taxonomy (NCBI): domain Eukaryota; kingdom Metazoa; phylum Mollusca; class Bivalvia; order Venerida; family Veneridae; genus Saxidomus; species Saxidomus purpurata. The sequence continues at coordinate 21,089 of JAFMSR010000062.1, forward strand.
CAAAGTCTTTTTATTTATATAGTTTATCTTTCATAAAATTATAACAAATTTTAATCTAATTTGCATGCTATTCTTAGTTGCTTTAATAGAAGTTCTGCGGTGGATTTCATATGACTAGTTTGCACATTAATATCTTGATAGGCCGAAACCGGTAAAATGGAAATTATGTTATGCATATTACAGTATAAATCTGTATCTGTGTCAGTATCGGAATCCTGCGGCACATGATCTCTTTTGCCAAAAGTATAGTAATTTTGATTATGAACATCTAAATGATTAACAAAACGATGGGATTCGTCGGCTCGTATGCCTTGCTTTACAAATCTAATGTCCTTAACTTCATTCAAGGCACAGTTAGGAAAGTTAATCGCTAGACATACATATTTTGGTAGATTGTGTTTTAGTAAAATAGGTAACATAGCTGTGGTAAACACTCGACACACATCCCAATTAACCCCTTTATTCAATTCAGAACTAGCTATGTATTCCCACGGTGCTGGGTGCTCTAATACATCTTGACTCAGGGCAATGGATTTAATTCCCATTAAACTACCCTCAATTGCAGCTCCTACCGTACCCGAACAACCAATATCTTCTCCTAAATTAGCACCACGATTAACCCCAACTAAGACAACATCTGGTTTTTTATCTTTTAAAATGTTATGTACTGCAAATAAAGTACAAGTAGCGGGAGATGCGGTAATGGAAAACTCACGATCGGAATGCTTGGTCACATAAATACGTTCACGAATGGACAAAGATCTACCGGAAGCACTGTAATTAATTTGAGGAGCTACAACCCAAACATCATCACTAAACTTCTTAGCAAGTTGTATTAACACTCGTAATCCGGGAGCATCGTACCCGTCGTCATTGGTTATTAAAATACGCACACTTTACCTCTCAACACTGTTAACTTAAGTAAAAACAATAGCACAAACGACATCAAGCTTTTAATATTATTATTCTGTACCATAACAACATCATTTTGTATACATTATTATTTAGATTTTATCTTTAAATGTAATCTTATTAACCATAATAATTAATTTATTGCATTGTCTGCAAAATCCTACACATTACACAAGTCCCTTGCCTTGACTGAAAAACACAAGTCTAACCACTATGCAAGTCTACGTTTGTTGTTCATATAGGGCCATAATGCCTCTGGTATAGAGATGCTGCCATCGATATTTTGATAACTTTCCAATATAGCAGCTATCAATCTACCCACGGCCAATGCTGAACCATTAAGAGTATGCACATATTTATTCACACTTTTATTAGTACTGACAAAATCACGATATCGGGCTTTTAGTCTTCTGGCTTGAAAATCTCCACAATAGGAACAGGAAGAAATTTCACAATATCTGCCCTCTCCTTCCAAATACACTTCTATGTCATAGGTTATTTTGGAAGTAAATCCCAGATCAAAAACCGGTAATGAAATAACACGATGTCGTAATCCTAATTGACGTAAAATACTCTCAGCACAATTAACCTGATGTTGCATCTCCGCTATTGCTAACTCAGGTGTGACAATAGAAACCATTTCTATTTTATGAAATTGATGTTGCCTGATTAAACCCCGTGTCTGTCTACCGGCCGCACCCGCTTCTCTACGAAAACAAGGACTATATGCAACCCAACGTAAAGGCAAGGCAGCTTTCTCTAACAAGCAATCACGTATCATGTTCATCAAACTTACTTCACTAGTGGGTATTAAACTTAGATCATTTTGTGTATGAAATTGATCGTTATAAAACTTCGGCAACTGTCCTGTATTATACATTGCTTCTTTTTTGACTAAATAAGGTACACTGATCTCTGTGAAACTAAAATTTTCTTTGACGTAATCTATCAAAAAATTAATTAAAGCCCTTTCCAGTAGTGCTAAATCTTGTCTCAATACCACAAATTTAGCACCGGATATTCTTTGGGCGGCGTCAAAGTCCATCAAATGCGGTAATAATTCATAATGGGGTTTAGGCAAAAAATTCCATTCCTTATCCTCGCCCCAGGTACGAATCGTTTGTTGCTGATCCGGTACTTGATCTAAAGCTATATTTGGAATGTTACACAATAATTCTTTTAGTTGTTGTTGATAGGTTTGTAATTTTTTTTCACGATTTTGAATTAATTGTTTAATTTTTTGCCCTTGAGTTTTGATTTCTTGACTACATTTAGTTAGATCTGGTTGCATGCTAGGCTTTATCTGCTGCATTTGTTTTGCCTGAGATTCACGCTCTAACATCAATTGACTTTGTTGTTGAGCCAACATATTACGCTGATGTCTTAACTCTGTAATCTCTTTACTTAAATGACAGGCTTCTCGATCTAAATTTAACACAGCATCCAGGTCTACACTAGTATCCTGGCGTCGATCCAAATTATGTAGAACTATCCCCGGAGTATTTCTAATTAGTGCCATATCTAACATAACATTACCAAACCAATGCCATGGCTTTCACAAACCAGTTAATAATTTTTATAATATTTTTACAATTCATATTATCGTAAAACACACTTATTATCTAATATTTTATTATCTAATATTTTATTATCTAATGTTTATTTTAATCATTTATCACAATAAGTTATTAATTAGCTTAATAGCTTTATCATTACCAAGTAAATAACAATTATTATCTAATAATTTTAGTATGACACCTGATTGTTTAGCTATCACGTAGGCTGGTAAATGTGTGGGCAATGTGTCTGTGATTAAAGCATCGATACAACCCATACTAAGATATAGTAAACTACCTGACAAATGATTGGGATTATGTACTTGAAAGTATTTTTGTAAACGTAATTTAAAGATCATACTAGCCCATTTCACATCAAAAGAGTTATGGTGAAATTCGTGTATTAATAATTGGTTGGCATTTTTGTAATGATTCATTGGTTTAATACGTCGTTTTTGCAAAAAAGAACATTTATTATGACTGGTCCAAAAAAGTTCATTACGTGCTGGTAAATAAACGACAAAACACTCAATATTTTGTTTATCCATTACAGCTAAACTAACAGAAAATTCATACCCACCACGTTCTAAATTACTAGCACCTTCTAAGTAAGGAGAAATAAAAAAGGGCTCAGAATCTGAAATCTGAGATTTGATGTAGCTAAAATTTTGATCAGACCACATTTCGGTATCTATTTGATAATCATGATTATAAACTGGATTTTGTTTCTCATGCAAATCTCTTTGTTGCTCAGTGTTTGTTTTATTATCATTTTTTAAATCTAAATCAATTGTAGCTTGCTCACGATTTTCCATAATCACATGACTAGAATGTTTGATTATCAATGCCTGCGGATTATTTTTTAAGATCGTTGTGCTCATTCGATCACTAATGCGATATATAATTTTACGACATACCCGTGATCTATTGCTCGCATTTTGTAATAATAATAGTTCTCCTAGACTATACATAACGTCTCCACAGGCATTTTCAATAACCTGTGCCATGAAATTAATTTGTGGTACGGAAGAATACATCATATTTTTTTCAACACTTAGTCTAAGTTTATCAACGATATATATATATCGTTGATAACTATTTCATATTATTTCATATATCAACTTTAGTCATTACTAAACTTTACGTAAATAGGTACGATCGGCTATTCTAATCTCTATCTTATCACCATTTTGTACATGTGACGGTACCATTATTTTTTGACCATTAGTTAAAATAGCTGGCTTGTTACCAGGACTGGAAGTTTGTCCCTTTATTACATTTTCCGTGGATTCCACTTGCATGACCACCGTATCGGCTAAATGTGCTGCTATGATTTTTTGATCGTAAACATCCAAGATTAATTTAGCATTATCCTGCAAAAAGTCTAGATCATCTCCCAATAGATCGGCAGAAATATTACATTGATCTCCACTATTTACATCCAATAATACCAAATCGTTTTGTGTTTGATACATAAATTGATACTCTTTTTGCACTACAAATACTTTATTTACATGTCCCTCTGTACGAAATTTTTCCTGTGTTTTGGTATTATTTTGTAAATTACGTAAAGTGGTTTGTAGATAAGCAGGTCCTTTACCAGGTTTGACATGTTGTGTACTCAATACACGATACAAAACATCTTTAATTTCAATAACATTACCTACTTTTAAATTGTTAATATTAATCTTCATGATTTTATTCTTTCATATAAATACATTATTATACAAATTCACTATTCATCAATAGAAATAACTTTCTATATGCTAACATAAATCTTGTCATACTGATAGGGCCGGCAAGGGCAAATTTACTAAAACATATAAATAAGCATTGCCACTGGAAATATAATCAATATTTTCACTAAAAATTGATATGCATGTAATGCTTCCACGGTATTACCACCGGCACACAACACGTTACTGAAAGGATAAGAACGTAAGTTTGTAATTTCTTGAATTACTATTTTATCATCATCACAACCTTCGTCATAACGACATAAAGGACCGCACCACAAGAGTTGATCCACCTGCCTTATTATTTCTTTTGCCCGTGGTTGTTTTAGATCATATCGCCATCCCAAAACATATGCAAATGGTACTGTGTCTAATGCACTACAGGGAATGATTGTTATGGGTTGTTTTGGATATTTAACCACTGCCCATTGAGGCACAATAAAACGTTCAACATTTATTCCGTTATCCCAGGGATAGATATTTGTTTGGTGTGTGTAGGATTTATCGATCTTTAAACTTTTGTTATAATTATTAACTTGATCATTATATTGTGATTTGATCTTTTGTCTTTGCCACCATAAATAAGCCATACTACCGCCCAGTAAAAAAATACATTATTATAATAGGATAGATGAGAGAGTAATTTCAATTTATCACTAGTTTTATTACCTCCTAGTATCACTAAAGTTAGACGCGAGCGTAATTTATCACGCCAGGCAATACCGTGTCTCCGTGTATAAACAAAATTATCACCGTAATAGGTCGGTAACAATTGTGGCAATTGATTTACAGAGGCATGACAACGATGTGCCACGGCAAACGCGTCGTTAACAAAAAAATCAGCATCTGCACAGATAGATTGAGCAAAATTTCTTGTATTCGCTATTTCATCAGCAGCAAATCTTACATTTTCCAAAAGAATGATTCTTTGTTTTTGTGCAAAAAAGTCACGATATTGAGAGCAGGATCCGGGTATTTTAGCAATAAACCTTACTGGCAAATCCCATAATTTACAAAGATAAGGTGCCAGTGTAGATAAACTATCAGAAATCTTATGGGATAAATCAAGATGATCTGTACGGGAAATTGATTGTGCATTCTTTGCCCGATATGACGGTCGTTCACGGTGCGATATTAATACTAAACAGGCATTCTGCCCATAAAGCCTTTCAATCGTTTTATAACCATCCAGCAAACGAAACATTTTGCCCTTTTGCAAATCAACCGCACTAATATTTAAATCCAATCTTAATAAAATAATTTTGTTTCGTAAATCATAGTTACCGATTAACTGATCTAATGTGTGCACATTGATTTCTTTCTATATTTATTTAAGCTGCTACCGCGTACAAAATAATTTCACTGTATCATAAAAATGCACCAAAGGTCATGTTCCATATAACTATTACCAATTCTTTCAAAGTAAGTAATATTACGAATAAAATCACACCAATGCCTGCAAAAATCAGAAAGGTTGCAATACCTGAGAACACTATCCCAAGAATAAAAATAACAAATAAAGCAACAAAAATAAGTATAAATGGTTCAGTGATACTTACCAATGGCTCTAGTATGAATATGGTATCTGGAGTACTAGAATTAATCATACTAACATGACCAAAAATCATTTCCATCAGTAACATATAATTAAAAATCATAATTTGCACAATCATAGCATTTCACCTGTACTAAGTTATTAATAATGCATGAGACTTGAACATGCTTTGTAATTTACACATCATAAAAATTCTATTAATTTAAAATGACTATACTCGTAACTTAATTCATCATAAAATAGAAAATACAAATTATATTATATTATTAAATGATAACATAATTGAAATATAATAGAATCACAAAAATTATTTCTCAAATCAATCTCCCTATGATTTGTCAGATCGTAATAGACGCAAAACCCATAATGTGAATATTATTACATGTGTTTCTGAAGGTACAAAATTATATCTACCAGTCTTTGCACATAACCCCACTCATTATCATACCATGCTGTTAAATTTAAGTGTCCGGTTGATGATTGATAATGTAATTGCGGCATGTCTACCACAGCACTGGCGGTACATCCTTTATAATCAATAGATACTAGAGGTTCAAGTGTATATTTTACAATATTTGATAATCGTCCTTTTGCTTGATCTAAAAATAGATTCTTGATGTGAGATAGTTTTATTATATTATTTGTTGATAATTGACTGGTTAAATACAATGCAGATACACTAGTTACCGGCACTCTCACACAAGATCCATGAATTGGTATTTGCGGAAAAAACTCTTTAGCTACCATGATAGCATTAGTGGAAGTGGGAATAATTGATTGTGAAGCACTGCGTGCTCGATACCAATCCTTATGTGCTGAATCTAAAATTTGTTGATCGTTGGTATGGGCATGTACGGTTATAAAATTGCTCCATAAAACATCATAATTATTTTGCAAAATATACAACAAAGGAATCAGGCAATTACTGGTACAAGAAGCGGCGGATAATATTAAATCGGTAGCTTTAATCTTGTGGTGATTAACACCAAAGATAACTGTTAAATCAATATTTTTAGCACTCGTGGTTAATAACACCCTTCCTGCTCCCTGTTTTAAATGTATGGATAACTGATCTCTATCACGTATCTTACCAGTAGCCTCCACCACTAGATCCACCTGATATTGTTGCCAGGGTAATTGTGTTAGTGGTGTTTGTGTTAAAAAATGAGTTACTTGATCAGCCACTAATAAATTATTATCACTAATTTTCACTTTATAAGACCATAAACCGTAATGGGAATCATGCATTAATAAATGTCGTGCTAATTGTATATCGCATAAATCATGTACAGCCACAATCTTTACCGGTACTCGACACTCTATTAATGCTCGATACAATAATCTACCAATGCGACCAAATCCATTTATAGCAATCTTTAACATAACAATTCCTGTTAATTAGTGCTTCATATTTTAATTTAATCAATTATGTGTTTTGTATGTACTAATTAAACCTCTTGATATATAATAACCAAAACAATTTATAAATTTTTATACATTATAATCAACATAGTAAACAGTTTATCTAAACACAAGAAAATAGACGTGGTATAAATAAAACAAATTATTTTAGATGGTATGGTAATGAATCAAAAATTAGACAAAGATAAAGCAAAAATTAAGTTTAAAACAGGTATGGATTATATTAAAGATTTACTACACATTCGTAACCGTTTGTTGTATATCAGTAAAAATTATAAGTCCTCCGATAATGCTTCTCGTAATTTAATTAGCTCTAGTATTGTTAACGCTAGTCGTATACAACAATTAACCCAGGATAAAGAAAAACAAAAACAGACAATTGAACAATTACACAAACAAAATACCATCCTTCAAAAAGCGATCTGTAATGTGGAACAACAATTAAATAAAATTATTGATAATTTGTCATTGGAGCAACACGATGATGCCATAGAAAAAACCAATGATAATCCTAATATATTAAATAAGCCAGAGAGATCATCCATTACAAAACAACAAGAATTATCTAATAAAAAATTAGCAGATGATTTGATCAATAAAAATCTCAAAAATACCATAACTAATTTAACTAGATTAACCCAATATAATAAAAACTAGGATTTTGATATTATGAAAGAAACTATCCTACTAATTAATAGTCGTCAATATCGCATCTTTTGCGAAGAAAACCAAGAACAGCACGTACAACAACTGGGACAAAAACTCTTAAAATATTTTTGAGAAATTACAAATTCCAGATTCAAAAACCATAAGCAGTGAAGTGTTTTTAATGACATGTCTCACGTTGCTTAATGAATTAGAAGAATTAAAAAAAGAAAATGTATACACCAGGGCTAGTTCTATCACTAATCTTAAAGATGACAATTTTATGGAGAATCTGCATATTTTAGTGGATGAAATCAATGATTTAGTGGATGATATTGATAATAAAATCAAAAAATAAGTTAAATGTAAGATTGCAATCGGCAAACATCAAAAATGAATGCAATAAGTAATGATTAAATAAGATAATAGAATATGGTTGTGTGTGATGGTTTCTTCTTTTCAGCTACGGGACAAAAAATCATTTTTGCGTAAAAAATATTTAAAATTGAGAAATAATTTGGATACACAGCAACGTAAAGTAGCCACCCAGCAAATTATTCAACAATTGTTACGGTTAGATTTTATAAAACAAGCCACTTATATAGCCGGATACTATCCCATCAAACAGGAAATAGATCTTTGTCCCTTCTATTTACATCAAGATAATCAACACAAACATTACCTGTTACCCGTGCGTCACAATCAGTCACTTGTCATGAGTTTTATACCTTGGAAGACTAATAAAATAGCACAGAACATATCATTAATCGGTCTGGAAACCTTAGAAAAAAACACCGTATCCGATACAAGTTCTGCTAAACCGATGATACCAAATGTTATTCTCGTGCCTGGATTGGCGTTCGACCATAACTTATATCGTCTTGGATACGGAAAGGGGTATTATGATGCCACAATCCGTCATTTAAGAAACATAAATCATCAATTTATTACCGTGGGAATCGCCTTTTCTGCTCAAATGGTGACAAGTTTGCCAAAACAAGATCATGATAATCCTTTGGATTATGTATTGACAGAACAAGAATTATATTCCTATCATTAATTTATTAAACTAAATAATTAGTCAGTATAAACAGCAATGTAAAATTATTAATAACAATAATAAACACGAGTTATCAAATAATATGAATAACAACACAATTAAAATTTTGTATCTAGGTGATATAGTTGGTAGGCTTGGACGCGAGGTAGTTAAAAAATGGACACTACAATTACGACAAAGGTTATCTTTGGATTTTGTCATTGCCAACGGTGAAAATGCGGCAGCAGGATTTGGTATTACTAAAAAGATTTGTGAGGAATTATATCAAGCAGGTGTCGACGTCATCACTACAGGTAACCATGTTTGGGATCAAACCGATTTTCATGATTATATCGATGAAGATAATAGAATAATCCGTTGTGCTAATTATCCACTTCATTTACCAGGTAGAGGTCACGAAATTTTTTGTAAAAAATAACATCAATATCTTAGTAGCTCAAGTTATGGGACAGGTGTTTATTGGTAGCTACGACTGCCCTTTTGCTGCCGTTGACAAAATTCTACGTAAACATCAACTCGGTGAAAACATTCAAGTTGCCATAGTGGATATGCATGGTGAAATTACATCAGAAAAGGCTGCCATAGCTCATTTTCTTGACGGTCGAGTTTCGGCTGTTCTAGGTAGTCACACTCATGTCCCCACGGCTGATTTACGTATACTGTCTCAGGGTACGGCTTTTCAAACCGACGTTGGTATGTGTGGTAATTATGATAGCATTATCGGTTTTGATCAAGAGAATATAATTAAAGAATTTCGTTACAAAATGCGCAAAGGTAGAAGACAGATCAAAAACGAGGGCCAGGCAACACTTTGTGGGGTTTATTTGTGCATTGATACTAAAACCGGTAAATGCCAAGAGGCGAAATCAATAATTTTAGACGGAAAATTGCCTGCTAATTTTATTAATAATATACCCATGTAAAAATATTTGACTTCTTTTTAAAATATATTCTATGATTCTATTATTAGTAAAATTTTACATACAATTATTTGTATTAGTTTTTAAACCAGAATCTTAAATTGAGACCAAGCCATTATAATGACATTCAATAAATCCAAATTAAAGACAGATCCAGATGTAGCATCTTGGCCTTTTAAAGAAGCACGTTCTATTATTAACACTCTAACAAAAGAAAATAAAACTCCTAGGGAAATTATCTTGCAGACTGGTTATGGTCCGTCCGGGTTGCCTCATTTAGGCACTTTCGGTGAAGTGCTACGTACCACATTTATTAAATTAGCTCTCTCGCAACTCACTCATCTGCCAATTAAAATTATTGCCTTTTCCGATGATTTGGATGGTCTACGTAAGGTACCAGAAAATTTACCCAAACAAGACATGCTGAAGCAACATCTCCATGTGGCATTAAGTAGCATTCCCGATCCCTATGACAAATATAAGAGTTTTGCTGATTACAATAACAATAAATTAAAATCTTTTCTCGACCAATATAATTTTATATACGAATTTCATAGCTCTGCTAAGGACTATCAAACAGGAATATTTAATCCTATATTGAAGCAAATTATAAAAGAATATGAAACCGTTCGACAGCTTGTCTTGGATACTGTCAGGGAAGAGCGTCAGAAAAATTACAGCCCCTTTATGCCGATCTGCCCTCAAACCCACAAGGTTTTACAAGCTAAAGTGATAGATTATGATCCAATAAAATATACTATTACCTATGAAAATCCTTTCACAAAAAAAATCCAAACTACTAGTGTTTTGAACGGTCATTGTAAATTACAATGGAAAGTTGATTGGGCGATGCGTTGGATAGCCCTGGGTGTCAATTATGAAATGTTTGGTAAGGATTTAGTGGATTCAGTTAATACCTCTAGAAAAGTTTGTCGAGTTCTAGGACACACCCCTCCTCAAGCCATGGTTTATGAACTATTTCTTGATAAAGACAATCGGAAAATTTCTAAATCCAAAGGCAATGGTCTCACCTTTGAAGAATGGCTAAGATACGGTAATCTCGCCAGTTTAGCTTTATATTTATATCAAAGTCCCACCAAGGCTAAAAAAATCGACGTATCTGTCATTCCCCGCGTAGTGGATCAATATATAGAATATTTAAATCAATACAATGCCACTCGCGATACAGTACAATCGGAAAGCAAATTAATGGAAAATCCCGTATGGTTTATTCACGACACTAAACCACCACAAGAATCGATACCGCTAAACTATAGTACATTAATTAACATCGCTAAAGTATCGCAAGCCAAGCATGTGGATTTTGTGTGGAAATATATTCATCGTTATAATGCAAATCTAACACCAGAAAAAAATCCCATAATACACGAGCTGGCACAAAAGGCAATTCATTACTATCAAGAATGCTTACCTAGGTCTGACCAAGTCCTTTCCTTATCACTCAATGATCAAGAACGGTCAGCAATAACAGACCTGCGAGATTTTTTAGCCAGTGTATCAGAAAAAAATCAAATAAAAGATTTTTCTTGCATAGAAAGTAAAATCTATGAAATTGGTAAAAAACATCGTTTTACACCATTAAATCGTTGGTTTACCTTGATATATAAAATTCTTATCAATCAATCACACGGTCCAAGATTATGTCCATTAATTGTCATGATAGGATCAGATCAGGTAGTTAGTATGCTAAATAAAATTCTTCCATAAGTCTTTGGAGATAGTTAGATTTGTGGATAGATCTAATAATTTATACCTTACGTAACATCATAAGTAATTTCCTGCCATTAAACAAAGGACCTTTTTCCACTTTTGCCACCGCCTTCAAATCAACAACGATCCGATTTAATAACTGCATGCCTAAGTCTTTATGTAGAAATTCTCGACCAAATAATTTTAAAATCACCACAACCTTAAAATGATTCGTGATAAATTTTTCTATAGCTCTTAACTTAACGTGGTAATCGTGATCTTCTATATTAAGCCTCAGCTGAATTTCTTTAATTACGTTCTTTTTATTCTGCACAGACAATTTTTTTTGTTTTTGATAGCGATATTTGCTGTAATTCATAATTTTACAGACAGGAACATCCGTATCGGCTTGATCTGAATTAACATTTAATTGTACTAAATCCAAATTTTGCCTCACTGCTTCTGCAAGAGCTTCTTCCAATAAAATCCCTTTCCTTATTTTACCCTCCGTATCCACGAGATTAACAATAGGACTGGAAATTTGTTTATTTACTAGTAAATGTTTAAAATTATCCTTGATTGGTTCTCTCCTTCACTATTTCATTGATTATGATAATTATGCATTTAATCTTATTTCACTGCAATTAGTCTAGTACACCCAAATCTTTACGTCCATTAAAAATAACGGATTTACACCACATAATTTACACCACATATAAATACAGTAACATAAGTTCTATATTACTTACGATAATTTTAAATTTCATTATTTTTCGCATCTAAATCACACATTTTGATCAATTTACGTATTTTCACAAATTCAGATTAATAATTTTACTGTTTGTTATCCGGCGACATACATTCTTCTGCTAGTAATCTTAAACCAGCCTCTCGGGAAGTTTTGACTAATTTTTGTGATTTTGTCCATCGAATAGTCATATTATTATCAATAACTTCCTGTGCTCCCACGATACATAGAAATGATACTTTACTTACGGTATGTTTACGAATTTTATAGGACAATTTTTCATTACTATCATCTAAAATCGTTCTAATATGCAGTTTTTGCATATCCTTAACTAATGCCTGGCCATGTTGTTTTTCTGTGTCACTAACTGTTAATACCACTACCTGTTGGGGTGCTAACCAAGCTGGCAAAAAACCAAAATAATGCTCTAATAAAATACCTAGAAATCTTTCTATTGATCCTAAAACTGCTCGATGAAGCATCACGGGTGTTTGCTTAGTCCCGTTATTATCTACAAAACCCACATTAAAACACTGAGGTAAGTTAAAATCAAGTTGGATTGTACCACACTGCCACATTCTTTCCATGGCATCCAGTAAGCAAAATTCCAATTTAGGACCATAGAAGGCCCCCTCACCTTTATTGCACACAAAAGGTAAATTTAATTCCTGTAATACCTGCAGTAGAATTTCTTCCGCTTGATCCCAAACAGCATCCTCACCTATTCTATTCTTTGGTCGATCAGAAAAATTCACAACTTCAACTTTAAATCCAAAATCCCCGTAAACATCCATGACCAGTTGGCAAAATTTTTTAATTTCATTCTTTACCTGTTCCATAGTGCAAAATATATGACCATCATCCTGTACAAAGTTACGCAACCGCATAATACCGCGAAGTGCCCCTGACGGTTCACAGCGAAAACACGAACCAAACTCAGATAATCGAACCGGTAATTGTCGATAACTAGTTATGTCACGATTAAAGATTTGAATATGTGCTGGACAATTCATGGGCTTAAGAGCCAAAAAGGACAAATTTTCACTCAATGATTGATTTTTATTGGATCGTTCGTAATTTTTAAACGTGTCAATCGTTAAGGATTTTTTATTATCTTGTGGTATTAGGTACATATTGTTACCAAATTTATCCAAATGACCAGATTTAGCCCACAGATCTTCATTTAACATCACCGGTGTATTTACTTCATTATAGTCATGGATCAAGCGTCGACGTATGTAATTTTGAATATTTTGATATAAAATCCAACCATTGGGATGCCAAAAAACCATACCAGGATTTTTAGGATCAATGTGAAATAAATTCATCGTACGTGCCAATAAACAATGATCATGTTTTTTGGCCTGTTCTTGCAAATTTAAATAATGTTTAAGTTTATCTTTATGAAACCAACAGGTACCATAGATACGTTGTAACATTGGATTACGTGAATCCCCACGCCAATAAGAACCAGAAACGTGGAGTAATTTAAAGACGGTTCCCACATTTTTAGTATTCGGCACATGTGGTCCACGGCACATATCAAACCAATCTCCTTGACTATACACAGTAATCATTTCGTTCTTTTTTAGCAAATTTTCTAAAATTTCCAATTTATACAATTCCCGTTGCGAGGTATACCATTTGTGTAATTTATTACCATCCACAATCCGTCGTTCCATGGGTTTAGCCATTTTTACCAATTCACGCATTTTGTTTTCTATAGCCATTAAATCTTTTTCAGTGAAAGCCTCTTGGCGATGGAAATCATAATAAAAACCATTTTTAATCACTGGACCAATTGCTAATTTAGTCTCTGGATACAAGCATTGTACAGCCTCTGCCAATAAATGAGCACAACTGTGTCTCAATAGAATTAATGCTTCTTCATCACGGGAAGTAATCCATGTATTCACAGTACCGTGATCGGGAAAATCACAATACAAATCATAAATCTGTCCATCAATCACAGCACCCCAAACACAACTTTTATTAAATTCTTCAGTTGTGTTGCATAATCGATCGTACACAATTTCTCGTTGTGACACAGAAGACAAAACAATATCCTGAATAGATTTCATGACAATCTCCACTATTGGATTCTTATTAGCAAATACTATAATATTTTTTATATATATTTTATAATTAAACAATTTCTAAAATCTAATTCATTGCAATAATAAATCAATTTTAATAACCTCTTAATAAAGTTAATGTGTTAGCATATGAATTGCAAATAATAAAATAACAAATTTATATAGTGGTGAATATGAGTAATAATGTTTTGTCCGTGATAAAAACAAGTAAAAAGATACAAATAAAACATTTCCCGATCAAGTCACAAAATAACAATTTAAATATCGCCTATCTACAAAATAAAACCACAGATCATCGACTAAACTTTATGTTATGGCACGGCTTAGGTAGTGATATGTGTGGTCGTAAAGGTTTATATCTTTTTAATTATTGTCTCAAAAATGATTTAAATTGTTTATTGTTTGATTATAGTGGACACGGTCGTTCTCAGGGTGATTACCTACAACAAACAATGACAAATTGGCGACAGGAAGGATTGCAATTATTACAAAACTTAGTTACTAGTGATCACACTGTTATCATCGCAAGCTCTTTAGGAGCATGGCTGGCTCTATTAATTTACTTACAACAATCCGTCAACCCCGTCTTAAAAACTAAAATTTCCGGTTTAATTTTACTTTGTCCGGCCATTAACTTTACTCAAGATATAGTCACCAACTTAACTAATATACAAAAACAAAATCTAAAAGATCATGGTTATTATCGTGAGAACAATACTATTATTACCAATAATCTATTGCAGGACGGTCAAAATAGTCTTATAGATAATCAAACATTGCAGACTATCCCCCTTCCCGTGACTGTAATCCATGGCTATCGGGATTGTATAGTAAATTACACCGATAGCTTAAATCTCGTAAATCACCTAGATCATAGTCGTCAACGCACAATGTATTTGTTGCCCTATGCCGACCATCGCTTAAGAGATCAAGTAAGCATCAATGTTTTACACCGTGCCATACAACAAATGCACAGAATAATTTGTTAAGTAACATCACTAATTAACTATTTTATCGATATTTTTTTAAACATTGCACGAATTAACATAATGTAGATTATTTCCAAAAATTACGACTAAATAACACTAATATCGGTATGAATTCTAATCTACCCAATAACATAGCACTTGCCAATACACCTTTAACCGCATCCGGTAATGAGCTAAAATTACCACTAGGTCCCACGACATCTCCCAATCCCGGTCCTAGATTAGACATACAACTGGCTGTGGCAGATATGGTAGTTATTAAATCTAGATCAAATAAAGACAAAATAGCAACAATAAGACCAAAAAAAATAAAATATATAAAACAAAAACTAATAACAGAAGTCAGTATTGAAACAGGCAGTAACTGATTATTGTAATATATACCCCTAATATGAAATGGATGAATGTTTCCATAGATTTGTTTCATTGACAAGCGTTGTGCAATCATAATTCTTGACACTTTTAATCCGCATGCTGCAGAGCCAGTACATCCACCAATACAAGTTAATACTAAAAACAGTATCGAAGATAAAGATCCCCAATATTCATAACTATCCGTACTAAATCCAGTGCCCGTACTAATGGAAATCACTTGAAATATTGATTTTCTAATTACTGTTGTTGTATTAAAATACTGCTGCCAAACTAACCATAATATCACGACAATGAAAGCCAGGAATATTATTTTAATAAACCATTTTACCTGATCATCTTGCCATAAATTAAAAAATTTTCCATATAAGAAAACCATACTCAACAAACTAAAAGGCAAGGCAGCTAAAAACATAAAACACATGATAATAATTTCTACAGTTATACTATCAAAAGCAGCAATGGAATCAGCATAATTACCAAAACCGCCAGTCGAAATGGTTGTCATGGCATGTACCAAAGCATCAAACAATGATATACGTCCCACGGTAAACAACAAAAATGCACACACACAAGTTAAAAGGACATAAACCGATAGTATATTTCTAGAAATACGCTCCGCCTGAGGCCAGAACTTTTCCCCCTTGTCAGAGCTTTCAGAACGGAATAAACGCATATTACCAGTCTTTAATTGAGGCATGATAGCCACTCCCAAAACTATAATACCAATACCACCTATCCATTGCAAAATACCCCGCCATAGAGCTATACCCGGTGTTAAATTATTAAAATTCTGTAGTACACTAGCTCCTGTGGTAGTGAGGCCTGACATAGATTCAAAAAACGAGTCAATATAACTAACATATAATCCAGAAAAATAAAAAGGTAATGCGGCAAAAATGGCTAACGTTATCCAGGAGAGAGTGACCGTAAAAAAAACATCCCGTAATCCAAAATCATATTTTTCATTGGTATTCAAATTAAACAAAAATAATACTAGGCTATAAAACAACGTAATCAATGCAGAAAGACCAAAATAACGAAATGCTTCTATATATCCAGTCATACTAAATTCCACCAGACCCACTAGTAAGATCAAACAACTTAAATATATTAAGAATATGCTTTGAATACGTAAATTAAGACCTATATTAATCATAATGTATTACCTATTTGTATAGCATAATCTAAACATTGCTTTTTATTGGCTTTCATATCTGTATTAATTACCCACCACTGTCTAGTATAACTTATTATCTCGCTAATCTTTTTTGTGGGTACCTGTCCTAACACATCCTCGCCACTCAGGGGAAAAATTGGTGGCTGCCAATTTTCCATAGTATCTCGTATCGAGTCATAGGAAATACCTGATAGTAACATTAAATCATTTAAACATTGTTTATTGTAATCATAGATTAATACTTTTTGTTGAGCAATATTCTCCGGTAATTTATTTAAATTATTTAATACGTGCAATAGACGTGACATTTCTCTACGACTAAATTTCCATAATTTGCCCAAGGTTAGCCAGTGTGTAGAAGGATATAAACTAATCAATCTTAACCATCCCTCTTTCGCCGCCGGACAATCGTGGATCTGTACCTGTTTCTCTAAAAATCTCAAGCCAGACAAAGACCGATCCACGTCTGGTAGGATATGCTGTAGTATTCTGCCATCTTGCATAATTTTTACTATGGTACTTGCTCGGGAAGATGATAACAGTCGTAACATTTCATATTTAATACGTTCAACAGAAATGATGTGTAAATTATGTGCGTAACTAATACAAGCCTGTAAACTAGCCGTGTGTAATTTTTCACAGCCGTAAAAAGCACTAAATCTAAAAAAACGTAAAATACGCAGGAAATCCTCCTTGACACGTTTTTGTGGATCACCAATAAATCTCACAACGTGATTTTGTAAATCCGTAATACCTGATTGTGGATCCCATAATTCACCTTTGGGAGAAAGATAGATAGCGTTAATGGTAAAATCTCGACGCTGGGAATCCTGTTGCCAATCAGAATTAAAATCAACCAAAGCACGGCGACCGTACGTCTTAACATCACTACGCAAACTAGTAATTTCAATATTTCGCCTAACCAATACCGCCGTAACGGTACCGTGATCTAAGCCGTAATCCAAAACCTTTATTCCGTGTTTCTGTAATGCTTGTTTGACTACATGGGGCTTATCAGCAACTGCCATATCTAAATCATGAATACTCAAACCTAACAAGCTATCTCGTACAGCTCCTCCCACAAATTTAACTACTAAACCTGTATTTTGTAGACACTGAACAAGAAATTTAACATCTTTACAAAATAACCAATCGGTATAAAGTTTCTTTTTTATCATACGAATCGCCATGTAAATTATACGAAACAATTAATAATAATCAATTTAGACCAATAAGTACAAAACATTTATCGTTATTAATATTTTCTAATAAATCAATTTCAATAAATGGTTTAAATAGATGACTGTGTAACTGTATTAAATTTTTAAATACACGTCGTCGTGCCTAGTATTTATTGAGTACTGAATATGTACCCGCTTTATTGAGTACGTGTGTCCGTGTTTATCGGCATTCCAATTATGAGCATACCATAGTTAATCTTTGATAGTAGTTATTAGGTAATTTTAATAATTTTTTTTAAAATAATCTGGAATGTTACCAGATTTGTAAGGATTACCACCGATGCGACTATCCGTAAAATAAGCATTTTTATTATTATTTTTAATATCCACATCGATATAATAACGCTGATTTTTATGATAAAGCCCTAATATTTTACTTACAAATCGCATGAAATTAACAATCATAGAACCATTATGGCCTTGTTTTGGTTGGTGTGAATGTGTGTTTTTTTGCATGGCAAGCTCTTTATCTTTTGTGGCAGATGTGGTATTTTTGTCAACGTTACTCTCATTATGAGCAACATGTGATTTTTTCAAGGCACTATGATCTTGCATCACTGTCCAAGGATTAGGCTTTTGCGATTGATTTGACTGTTCAGTGGAAATAGGATTATAATTATTGGATTTTGTATCAGACTGGGCATGATTATGGCTAAAATCATTAGTACTTGTATCGTGATTAGTCATAGTGCTGGTATTGTCATTGTCAATATTGTTACTATCCGTATTTTGATCATCCGTTTGATCTTGTAAAGATTTATCAATACCTGTGGCCACAATTGAAACACACATTTTATTTTTTAAGGATTCGTCAAAGGTAGAGCCCACTATAATTTGTGCGTCTTGATCAATTTGTTCTTTAATATAACTAGCGGCGTCATTCACTTCTTTTAGTTTCATGTCATGACCCCCGGTAATATTAACTATAGCAGCCGTTGCTCCCCGTAAAGATATATCATCTAATAGAGGATTAGCAATGGCTCCCTGAGCTGCTTCCAATGCCTTATCGTCACCTTCTCCCCAGCCAGTACCCATCATGGCCTTACCTTTTTCATTCATCACAGTCCTTAGATCGGCAAAATCTAAATTAATCAGTCCTGGTACTATCATAAGGTCGGTAATACCTTTGACACCCATGCTCAATACACCATCAGCCATGGCAAAAGCCTCAGCTAAAGTGGTATTGTCACTGGCAAGAAGAAAGAGTTTCTGATTAGGAATAACAATCAAAGTATCCACATGTTTCTGTAGTTCTCGCAGGCCCTTTTGTGCTATTGTACATCTTTTTTGTCCTTCAAAATCAAAGGCTTGGTGACCACTCCTATGGTTAGTATATTCATTTCTTTAGCTTTAGCAGCAATAACTGGTGAGGCTCCTGTACCGGTGCCTCCTCCCATACCTGCCGTAATAAAGCACATATGATATCCCTGTAAAAAATCTCCCAATCTATCAATATCCAGTTCTGCAGAACGTCTGCCTATCTCTGGATTAGCCCCTGCTCCTAGACCATGTGTCAACTCACTGCCCAGCTGCATCTTATCTTTAGCTAAAGATTTATTTAAAACCTGTGAATCGGTATTAACTGCTAAGAAGTCAACCTTAATCGTGCCAGAATTAATCATGTTGTTAACGGCATTACCTCCAGCACCACCTACACCAATAACCAAAATCCGCGGACTAAAATCCTCTTGATCTGGTAAACTTATCTTCAAATCCATCTTTCTCTCCTTTAAAATTCATATATTTTTGTTTTGTAATGAAAAGTGCTTTTCATTAATTTCGCTCATTGCATTTTCATTAACAATTTGAAATCTATTACCTATGCCCACAAAAAATCCTTTATCAGATAATCTAGCTTTATTTAATAAAACCTCAGGTAGGAGTATTCTTCCGTCTGCCTCGATAATTAATTCATGACAAGCGGGTAAGGTTGAATACAACATGTTTATTTCTTGATCTGAAAATAATTTCATACTTTCCGTATTTTTCACAATATGCTGTATATAACTTTCATCACATACTTCAAGTCCACATATAGTAGGAGAAGGAAATACTATCAAACGGTTACCATTAGAATTTTTACATGCGGTGTTATTTTCTATTCTACTTTTTATCACATTACGAAATTTAGCAGGGATCGACACCCTGCCCTTTTTATCAATTTTGTTTTCATAAGTAGACAAAAATAAATACAAAATTCACTCCTTTTTGTTACATAATAATGGAATTTTATGCTCTCTATCATCTAATAAATTATATATGGGATAACATGGGAAATTATGGGTGTCAATGGTAATTATTTAAATATTTATTTAAATAATTAAAATAATTTTACACACGGTCTATAAAATTATCTATTCAAATTGATAACGATTGATTAAATAGCTTGATTACTAAGGTGCAAAGACCATATTAATGCCATTTATGATTCTATTGAAAGGATAACAAAATAAAATAAAAATTTACTTAATAAATTAAATCTAAAAAGCTATTTGCAAAATTTAACTAGTGCTGACAATTGGTGCAAATTTATATTATTAAAATATTAATCAATCAAGCTGATTTATAAAATAATCCAAGTAGCTAGACTCAAGAAAGTTAAGAAAGACAATATATCTGTAGTCATGGTCACGAAAATTGGCGATACCACGGCTGGATCACCGTTGGCTCTTTTGGTAATCATGGGAATAAACATACCTATAGCACAGGCAATAATCAAATTAAGCAACATAGAAAGCCCTATGGTAACGCCCAGCAACAAATTATCGAACCATAAAATTACAACTAAACTCATGATAGACGCCATAAAAGTAGCGTTGATAATACTACTTAGCAATTCTTTACAAAAGCTGTATCTAAAATTAAATCTTGTTAATTGTTGGGTAGTCAAACGTCGTACCGTAATTACCATACTTTGAGTAGCTGTAATTCCAGACATAGAAGCTGTTAAGGGCAATAAAATAGCCAATGGAATTAGTTCTGTTATGCTGTGACGAAAAAAACCAATGACCAACACACCCAAAAAACCAGTAATCATATTAATAATCAACCAGCGAAATCTACTACGACTAATCTGCCATACATCAGCATGCATATCGTCGTCTTGGATACCACCTAAGGCTAGTAAATCTTCTTCACTTTCTTCGTCTACCACATCTAAAATATCTTCCACAGTAATGACACCTAAGACTTTCTGTTTGTTATTGATTACCGGAACACTGGATAGATTATATCTTTGAAATAAACGAGCAATAACCTCCTGATCTGCTGTGCTATCAATGGTTAGTACCTGTGTACACATGATTTCATACATTTTAATATTAGGTTCAGCCTTTAATAGATCCATGAAGCTAACCCTGCCTAATAATTTCTTATTTGTTGCATTTATTACATAGAAATAAGATACATTATCCGGCGTATGATCATTTTCACGTATTTTTTTACACATATCCACTACCGTCCAATCTTGATTTGCATATAACCAGTCGGTACGCATAATACGCAGGGCTGAAAAGGGATCATAACTCATTTGTACACGAACTTTATGACGACGATTGCTTCCTAATGTAGATAAAATATATCTTTGTAATTGCGGGCTTAAACCCTCTAAAATATTAGCTGTAATGTTATCCGGTAGTGCCAAAAAATAAGATCGCAGTCCCTCTGTCATAAATAGACGCAGTATCTCTTCTCTCAGGCTATTATCCAATTCTAATAAGGTTTCACTATTGGGAATGTTAGGTATGGCAATAAATAATTGCTCACGTTCGTCTTTACTCAACATGCCCAATAAATAAGCATAATCACAGGGATGAAGAAAATGAATAATGGTTAAAAGATGTTCAAAGTGACCAAATTGCAACAACTGTAAAAAGTAAAAAATAAAATCCGATTCGATCTTAATCATAGATCGAGAATGTGTGTAATCATATCCAGAGTTTATTTGTTTTTTCATTGTTAGTGTCTTCGTGTTAGTATCTTTGTTATTGTGTCATTATCTCAAAAATAGAAACAAAATTTCATGTGTGGATAAGAGGACTCGAACCTCCAAGGACGTATTGTCCACAGCGACCTCAACGCTGCGTGTCTACCGGATTCCACCATATCCACATATATTTATTAATTTAGTTTGTATATTAACATAATTATCATATGCATCATATAACAAACCATCAACACATGTGTTGTATTTGACATAAAATATACAACTCATTATTATTAATATCAAATCCACGGCTTATGGCATACCATAAGTTATAGCATGAGTTTTTGTTATATTTCGTAAATAAATTTTATAATAATTTGCACAAATCATGATTACTTTCTAAGGTTTACAAAAAAGCTCTTCAACAACTGACCACATGCTTCTTTTTGTATTCCACTGTAGACCTCTGGCTGATAATAACCAGCACGGGATAAATCATTTACCAAATTGGCAAAACAGGAAAAAACGCCATTTTTTTTATCGGCGGCACCGTAATATAATTTAGACACATGAGCTGTTAAAATTGCTCCAAAACACATCAAGCACGGTTCTAAAGTAGTATATAAAGCACATCCGTCTAACCGTGGTTGTTTTAGCAGGACACAAGCTTGTTTGATGGCTACCATTTCTGCATGTGCCGTGGAATCTTGATATAAATGATCACAATTATAGCCACACCCCACAACTAAATCATTTTCATTTACTACCACAGCACCCACGGGTACTTGATCTTTATCATAGGCAATTTTGGCTAAACTTAAGGCCTGCAACATGTGGTTCAAGTTAAATTCTCTCTTCTGTAATTAAATACTAAGACCAAATATAAATTTTCAACTCTTCAGTTTTAGATATGTATTCAAATTCAATAAACACCAATTTATATTATACAATAACCACAGATGAAAAATAATAGGATTTATAATATAATTTTCAATAATATTAACCAGCAATATTAAAATTACCCAGTGACACTGAAGTTATTAATTAAGATATTTGGAGATATGTTACGTGAGAATTATATCCGGTATATACAAAGGCAGAAAATTACAACCACTGTCCATAAAGTCTAAAATAAGACCAGCTAGAGATAGTCAAAAAGAAGTGATATTTAACATACTAACACATAACAACAACTGTTGGTATGATGATCATCCGGTATATTTACACGCTAATGTATTAGATATTTTTGCTGGTACGGGTAATTTAGGTATAGAATCTTTATCCCGTGGTGCCAGTACAATTGATTTTATTGATATCAGTCAAGAAGCACAACAGGTAATTTTACAGAATATTAGAATGTTGAATATCGATTCACACAAGGTCAGACTATGGAAAAAGAACGCGTTATACCTTGGAGTTGCTCCGAAAAAACACAATCTTGGTTTTTTAGATCCTCCCTACGGGCATCATTCCGTAACAGAAACCTTAAATAGATTGCATCAAAAAAACTGGCTAAAATCACAGGCCTTATGTGTAATTAAACTTAATAAACAATACTCTCCGATCTTACCACAGGAGTTTTCTGTAATTGTGGATAAAAAAACCAAAGATGAGAATATTTTATTTGTGCGCTACCAGGCTATTTAAAATACTACTATTAAACATTCACATATGATTTAGATAACAAGTTTATATATTGTTTCCAATCGCCTTGTGTGTGTTTTACGTTATCTTGAGCAGGATTATATCCAGTGGTAATAATGTGATCAATTTTGTGTAAATATTTGTACAAAGGATTATTATGATCAAGCTTAGACTGAACCATGCCGTGCAATTCTCTAGCTAATTTTTGCATAGTCACCCCATTAGGCATGACATTATTTAAGCCCTGTAAAATAACTTGATCCAAAATTTTATCATAGTTATTTTCTTGCAAGCCATACTCTTTAGGCCAAGATAGAATAAAATCTATCAAATCGTTATCGTAAAATATGGTAAACAACCAAACGATAACAGCTTGTGTTAAAGACCAATCATTTGTATCTAAAAATCTCACCTCCAGATAACCACTTCTAGCACGTACGTCAGGAAAGGTGGTATTGTTGTGCAATCGCCAATCTTGAATCGTGGGAGTATACACCTGACCATTAATCGGCTTACCTTTCAATAGGTCATTAAAAGTATAATTAGTGGGTAAAGATTGCCACTTATTATGACGCCATAAAAATAACATATTAAGATTTGTCACATAGTCCACATATTCTTCCACAGTAGAATTTTGATTCCATAAGAATGGCCATACCCCGCAACGTTGACCAGAGTTAGTCAAAGCAAAGTGTCTATTAATATTCCACCAGATAAAATATCGATAACTAAGAATTTTAGTATATTTTTGATAAATAAAAGGACTATTACTAAATAACGCCATACATATTGGCTGTAATAGAGTCATGGCTCGCAATTTACGCATCATGTCATCGGCGCCAAAATGATCAAAATTCACCTGAACACTTGCCGTTAAAGACATCATATATTTTAACCAAGTATAACCAGTGTCTTTGTACTTATCAGAGAAGCTAAAAAGATTTTTTATAAACTCAAGGCGTTCAATTGGCGATACATAAGAATTCTGAATAGATAGTGTACAATTCATAGCTTCTTCTAATAAATAAAGATCATGCCTGTTAAAATGAGAAACGACATCAATATTTACGGTATTCATTTCTTGTAAAAAATGTTGTAGATCTGTATAGACTCCTGACGCTATCTCCAATTGCAATCCAGGCTCCAGGGTAATATAATACCCGGTTTTTTTATTTTTGATACCTTTCCAAACACCAAACTCTTCATAATCCACATAATCTTCGTGTGACTGTTTAAACTTTAATATAACATCTCTGACCTTGGTAGCTTCTTTAGAGGTTACGGGTGTATTACTTGTTAAATCATTACCAAAAACCGTTATACGTTCATATTCTAAGCCAATAGCCGGCTTGTTAATTTTACGAGAACCCAACAGATCATCAATAATTTCTTGTTTAAAACTAAGACTCATAATTCATACTCATATAATGATATTAATATACAAATAAATAAACAAAAACCATCGTTGTTTATGTCATTAATAGATATCTAAACAGATGTCACAAATTAAATAATAAAATTATACACTATTGTCAATATCTATTAATACACAATTGATATTATGAAAATTACTAAATAATTACCCCTCTAATACACATTTCATTACAATAACGTTAAAGACATATTCTTAAACATAACATTAATATATCTAATCAAAAATTATGATTCAATCTTATTTTCCGGTGTTGATGATTTATCAAAAGTCATCTTGTTATTTTTTTTATTTGTCGTTATTTTTTTACACTTAAATTTATGATTAGGTCTTTGATGGTTTTTGTGATTAAATTTATTAACGGTACGATTGTTATTAGTGTGACGTTTATTAACATTTTGTGCAGATAAAGCCTGGTTCTTCTGTTTTTGGTAGTTTGTTTGACAAGAATGATGATTATTTGCAGAACTAAAATTTTTCATGGCAGTATCTTTGGCATTATCTTTGTCATTATTACTACTTGAAATTGTTTGTGAATGATTATTCGTCGGTTTGTAATATTTGGCATGACCTCGATCATCTTCTGCTTTAGAAATACTAATTTTATATCCGTGATCACTGACAAAGTTATCGTCACAATGAAAATTTATTTCACAGTTATGATACTGCGATAATCGATACATCCAATCTCTATAGCGATTTAAAATGACATGACTAAGATCTTGTTTCATAACCACTTCAAGACTAACATTTTTTGCATTGGCATATTGATTTAGATAATCATTCACCTCATTAACTAACAATGAAGAACAAAAATTAGCCGTGAATATCACACCCCTTCCCTGACAATAATTACATAATTCCGTCACATGATCGTGTAAACTCGATTTTAATCTCTGACGAGAAAAAATTAATACACCGAAATTACGATCAATGTGCCCTACCTGTACCCGGGCACGATCATTTTTAAGACATTCTTTAAGATAATTTTCCACTTCATAGTTGTATTTACTATGTTTCATATCAATAAAATCAACCACTATTAATCCAGATAAATCTCTTAACTTCGTTTGCAGTGCAATTTCTGAAGCGGCTTCTAAATTAGTATTTAATGCAGTTTCTTCCACGTGACGCTCGCGAGTAAATTTACCAGAATTAACATCAATTGACACCATGGCCTCTGTGGATTGAATCACGATATAGCCGCCCGACGGTAATGTTACTGTATTATCATAAATATTTCCTATCTTATCTTGAATATTATATTTCACAAATAACGGACATAGGATCTTGTGTAGTTTTACCGTATCTAATTTTGATGGCATCATTTGTCTAACGGCAAGACGTGTTTGATTGTAGGCAAAATCTCCCTGAACTATTATCATCTGAATGGTATCATCATGCATTTCACGTAAGACTCTTTTGATGTGATTATCTTCTTCGTGTACCAAGCAAGGTGCATGAGATTTAACAGTTTTTTCTTTAATCTTATGCCACAACGTAAGTTGATGGATCAGGTCTTGTGTCAGATCTTTTTTACGACAAGAAGCACTGGATGAGCGTAAAATTACTCCCATATTGTCCTCTTGAATTTGTGTGTTCTCTACAATTTGCCTAAGCTTATTTCGTGCAGAAATTTTAGAAATTTTACGACTAAATGAAATACGTTTACCAGAATTAGGCAGCAGCACACAATATCGTCCAGGAATTGATATGTAGGTACTCAAAAACACTCCTTTATTACCACGGATATCCTTTATCACTTGTACTAATATCACTTGATCTGACTTGATTACTTCCTGTATTTTAAATCGATTTTGATAAATCAAACGATGAAAAAAATGATAATACGACTTAACACCACGATCGTCCAAGGTTTCATTTTCAATGCGTTGATATAAACTAATATAATTACGTCTCATGTCCTGTCTAATGTCAGAACGCAGAACACCGTTTTTAATATTATCATGCACCGTGGCATCGTTAATGTATTTATCAAAACGATCATAGGATTCTGTGCCCTTGCGTTTTGGATTTTGTGTAACATTAATTCTTAAATAATTATCAGGCAAAATACTATCCGTATCTTCCATTTTATATCTTAATTTTTCTCTCTCAGATAACAACAAATCCCGTGTTTCCAACGGTAACTGGTAATAATCAGGATGAATTTCACTAAAAGGTAAAAATCCAGATTTTTGATCTCCGTAATCAATAAATGCTGCTTGTAAAGAAGGTTCCACTTTGGTAATTTTTGCTAAATAAACATTACCTTTTAAAATTTTTTGACTATCTATTTCTTCGTCATAATCATATAATTTGCCATTCTGTTGATTAACTATAGCTATTCTATATTCATTTTTACGTAGACTATCTATAAGCATAATATTCGGAGCATTTTTTTTATTCATACTTCATTTTCTCCGTTCATGTTACTTATTTACTTAAATATTTTTATCTAAATATTTTATTTTTTTTGCTTGTAAGATGTATTATAAAGTTATTATATATTAACATATTTCTCTTTTTTATGTCATATTTTGTCAAAAGTTTGCTAATAAAATATTTAATAAAAATTAATATAAAATCCTATATTAAAGTATATATGGAAAAAATATGAATAATCACACTACTGTTGAAATAAAATATGAATAATCATATTGCTATTATCATTATTTTAGCTTTCTTTGCCCTAGTGCTAGTAAAATACATTCTACAAGCTTGGTTTGTGGCACGTACTATCAAAAACGCTAAAAATAACCAGGTTGCAGCTATGGTGAAGTTAGCAGATTGGTTGTATCAGGGTACTTTTGTCAAAAAAAACAAAGAATTATCTCTACAATACTACATCAAGGCTGCCGAATGGGGAGATAGAAGAGCTCAATATAATACCGGCAAAATGTACGATCTTGGAGAAGGTGTTGAACGCAACTATGAACAAGCCAGGCATTATTTTACATTAGCGGCAGGACAAAATTATCCCGCTGCTATCTCTAGCCTGGGAGTATATTATTATCAAGGTAAGAACATGCCCAAAAATTATGAACAGGCGTTTTTGTATTTTCAGCAGGCAGCAAAGGATAACTTTCCAGAGGCGTTGTATAATCTAGCAATAATGTACTCTAGGGGAGAAGGCACCACGCAGAACTTAAACCAAGCTTGGCAATTACTAAAACAGTTACCTAATAGTTATTTTTTAGATCCCAAAAAAGCGGAGTTTCGTAACACAGTTAAAAGCTCCATAAATCAAGCACAAAATCAATCGTAAAAGTCTATGGCAAAAAGGCAGAATGAAAAATAATATTTTCATGTGTAAAAGTCTATCTTTTGGAAAATTGAGTCTATCTTTTGGAAAATTGAAATCGCTTTCTAGCTTTTACTCTACCGTATTTTTTACGTTCCACTATCCGATCGTCACGGGTTAGTAGATGGGCTCGCTTTAATAAAGGCCGTAAGTTAGGGTCGTACACAGTTAAAGCCTTGGCAATGCCGTACATTAAAGCCTCAGCTTGCCCTACCAAACCCCCTCCTTTAACTGTGGTACGAATATCAAAATTCTCCGATTTAGTTAATATCAAAGGCTTGTAAATGGATTTTAGAATTGTCTCTTTTTGAAAATACTCTTTTAATTGTCTAGTTTTATTTAATTCTATTTTTCCCTGACCTGGTTTAACCCAAACTCTAGCAATGGCATTTTTACGTTTACCTGTAGCGTAAGCATATCCAAAATCATCAATTTTCGGCACCCTTTTTGTGGTAACTTTAGTCTCATTAGAATGGGTATTATCCGTAGTAGCTGCCCGTGGATCCTGATCCAGCGATTCTGTAATTTTTTTAACCACATCAGAAGTTAAAATTGAGCTAGAAGTCTTACTAGAATCTTGCTCTGAAGTAGTTACATTGTCCTTTTCCATATCCATATTAATAAACTAACTCCTTAAAATTTATAATTAATCATTTCATCTAACTGATATTATAACTTCTTTGTTCTTTTAACATTAGCTTGATGAATTTTAGCAAAATCCAACAAACGGGGATTTTGTGCAGCATGTTGATGTTTATCATCACCATAAACATACATATTTTTTAACAATTGTAATCCCAACGGCCCTCTGGGCAACATACGCCTTACTGCTAAACGCATTAATTTTTCCGGCTGATGAGAGTTAAGTATTTTACTAGGATTAGTTGTTTTTAAACCACCTGGATATCCTGAATGACGATAATAAACTTTACTATCCATCTTATTACCGGTCATGTGTATCGACTTTATGTTAATGATGATCACTTTGTCGCCGCAGGGGTAAAATGGTGCATAACAAGGCTTATGCTTACCTTGCAACAAACAGGCCACCTTAACTGCTAAACGTCCTAACACAAGATCTTTAGCATCTAGTAACCACCATTGCTGCTTATAACGTTGCAAAGCCTCAGTAAAACCAGCATAACTATTAAACAAAAAAGACTTACGAAAAACACAGGATTTCGAATCAGTTTTCGAAACTTCTGAATCACGGATTTTTGAATCGGGTTTCGAATCA
Organism: Saxidomus purpurata; assembly: GCA_022818135.1. Taxonomy (NCBI): domain Eukaryota; kingdom Metazoa; phylum Mollusca; class Bivalvia; order Venerida; family Veneridae; genus Saxidomus; species Saxidomus purpurata. The sequence goes on from JAFMSR010000062.1 coordinate 50,773, forward strand.
GTTTTCGAAACTTCTAAATCACTTTTAGACATCGTTTTCCTAATATTTTTAATCTAAATAAAACTCTTAAACCAACACGTGCTGGTGCTGTATAATCACAAACTACTTAATTTCTACTCATTAATCTTAAGATACTAATAAATATTAAATAGAAGCTAGCAAATAAAGACCAAGCACCCCTAACCTGTAATTTTGTCATGAAATCCGGATCTACTTTACCTTCAACTTGATAATACATTAATTTCAAATGCTGATTATTCCAGGCCGTTAATATAGAAGCAAAGAATAAAAATCCAATATTTAGCATTATATCGAAAGCCGTGGATTGTACAAACAAATTAATTAATAACAATACCAATAGACCAATTCCCAACATTGACGCAAAGATACCCATAGTACTCAAACTACGATTGGTGGTGTAGCCATACAAGCATAAACCAGCAAAACTCACGGACGTTAACAACAAAGCTATGAAAACATTCACAAAGTAAAACAACGTTAAGATAAATCCTAAAGATATTCCCAGGCAAATCACATACCCCCAATAGAACATTTTAGAACGTGCGGCAGTGGCTCTACTACTCATTTCAGACGCAAATAAAAATAATAATGGTAATACTAAAGAAAACAATATTTGTAATATTCTACCTGTCGTACTTAACATGAAAAACTGTGTATTATTACTCACTATTACAGTGGAAATAAAAGCTGACAAGGCACACAAAAACAGTCCCACACCTAAATATGCATAAACACCCAACATAAAAGTACGTAAACCCGCATCGGTTTTGGCTAACGCACGAGTATCCATTCCTTTATCAAATTCAATCATATCTACCTCCGTTTAATAGTATATATTGCTTTCAGTTTACAATAATTTTGCAAAAAAGAAATCATATTTATCCATGAATATATTTATCTATTAATATTATTAATAATACCTTACTAATTCTGTATTATCGTTATAAAAACACATAAAATATTCTAAAATCACATTTTCCATTATTTGATTTTTTCATATGTGATTTATATACATATACCACAATAATGACTCAAGCACAAAAATATATGTGCACAAAACTATTCAGCAGACACAAGTGTAAAATCTTTATCAATAAAATAATAATTATTACAATTATTAGCTCGACGTCTGTGTGTTTGATATCGATAAGCCATAACAACATTATACATCAACACGGCCACGGTTAAAGGTCCTACTCCGCCCGGCACCGGCGTAAGGATCCTATTTTCAAGTGCAGTATTTTGACTATCAAATTTAACATCACCTTTCACATGACCATGACGGTAATTACTACCTATATCTATTACAATAGCGTCTTTTGTTGTCCATGCTAATTCCACCAATCCCGGCTTACCAGTCGCGGTAATCACAATATCAGCTTTTTCTATTTGTTGCGTGAGATTCTTTGTATAAATATTTGAAATAGTAACCGTGCAACCTGCGTTCAATAACACTTGACCTAAGGGCCTGCCAATCAAAAAAGTATCATTTATGATCAATACCCGTTTGCCCAATAAATCTTTTTCTGACAATAGATTTTGTATAATCAACATCACAGCTTTTACCACTGCTGGAATAAAAATCAAACGTTGATTATGCTGATCTTCATGCCACTCTAATTGATCATATTTCTGTTGGTACAATAGATTATTTGATGATTGTTTTGAGTCTCGGGATCTGGAATTTGTAGTTATATGACCACCAAAAGCAACGGCAGCAAAATTATAAGGATGCATACCGTCCACATCCTTAGTAAGGGAAATACTTGATCTGATAATTTCAAGATTTAAATGCGATGGAATGGGCAGTTGAACCATAATACCATGCACAAATCGATCCTTGTTCCAGGTTTGGATTAATTGCAAAACCTTATCTAAATTAGCATCCTCTTGCATACAAACTACTTCCGTTTGAATCCCTAGATCTGCTGCTAAGATTTGTTTTTTACACACAAAATAACCACTACTCTTGTTATTACCTATCATCAATACACCGAGACAGGGGCAGTTGTTTTTTTTATGATTAATCATTAACTGACGCAAGGATTCAATTAGTGTGGCAGACGCTTGTGTACCACGAAATATACCGTCAAGCAAAAATGGATTATTATATTGCTCTGAAAATTTCATATTTTCTCCTTCGGGTTAATCAATAAATTATAAAATATAATAAAACGAAAATAGAACTCAAATTAAATTTTAAGTTTAACTTAAAATTCCATGTCTTTACATACATTTAGATAATAGTTATATTTAATCAACGTTTCAATAGGTTTCAATCAAATTTTTTGCTATATTTTTTAGGAACAAATTTTTCTAAATATTCAAGTTTTGCTTTAACTTGCACTAACTCACGCACCAGGGTAGCAGAAATATAAGTATAATCAGCACAGGGAATGATAACGGTGTGACAATATTCGTTAATCTTGAGATTCATAAGCGCTCTACAGGTTTCCATGTTTGTATTATTGTTGCCCCTCACTATCAAAGCATTAGAATATTTAGTCACAAAATCAACCAATACACCCGATAACACAACGATGTCTATGGAAGGCAAATCATATAGTTGAAAAGTTTCTTGAATATTTTGCAATCTTATGGATAATGGCCAAAAGACTTGCGAGCGTAAACTATCTTCCCCTACTGCTACGACAACGTGAGAAAAAATTTGCCGAGTTATTTTAATAAGTTGTACATGTCCTAAATGTAAAGGGTCAAAAAAACCAGGTACAACAGCAGTGATTTTATTCATATCAGCTCACTAATAAAATTATTCTTTTGTTATTACAATGCCTTATCTTCATCAATCCCTATCTTCGTCAAAATTATCCCGATCCGCTACTTCGTCGATTTTTGTATTCGTATTATTATCATTAATATCTGTTATGTCTGGATTCGAAGATAATTTTTCATAAGCTACCGACACAATTTCATCATTGGGATCAATTTTAAATAAACGAACTCCTTGTGTAGAACGACCACTAACTCTCATTTTACTGGCCAATAGGCGAATAATTTGTCCTTTACGAGTAATTAGTACCACATGTTCATTTTCATTTCTAGTGGCAGCAGAAAAGACTACTTTACCGTTACGTTTAGAGGTTATGATATTAATGATTCCCTTGCCACCGCGTCTAGTAGTACGATATTCATATTGAGAAGTACGTTTACCATAACCGTTGGCAGTAATTGACAAAATATATTCTTCCTGATCGGTCATTTCTTTCATAAGCTGTGCATCAAAATCCATATCTTTAGATTTTTCACGCCTTGCCTTAAGATACATTTGACACTGCTCCCTGGTGTAGTTATTAGCCTTAAGATGAGCAATACCGATAATACAATCACCTTTAACTAATTTCATACCTCGCACACCCAAAGCATTACGCCCCACAAAAGTACGCACCTCTGATATCGGGAATCGCACACATCTGCCCTGACGAGAAAAAAGAAAAACATGTTGAGTTTGTTGAAACAAACTGACCGATACTAAATTATCATTCTTAACTAAAGGAAAGGCAATTTTACCATTACTACGTACATTGCAGAAATTTTGAATCATATTACGACGTACCTTACCTTGGCTCGTAACAAAAAATAGACATGACGAAGAATCTTTGTACTCTTGAATATTAGATTTAACCACTAAAATATTCTTTATACTTTCATTGGTTTGTAAATTAATTAAATTTTGAATCGGTTTACCTTGACCGGTAATACTGGATTCTGGTAATAAATGTACTCGTAATTGATAAACTCTACCCAAAGAAGAAAAACACAGCAAGGTATCGTGTAAGTAGCCGGTTAACACATTGATGACAAAATCATTTGTTTTAGTATTTATACCAATTCTACCTTTGCCACCACGATTTTGTAGACGATAGTGATCCAAATTAACACGCTTGATATATCCAGAATATGTGGTGGTGATCACTACTAAATCATTGGGAATTAAATCTTCAATTTTACCTTGTAAATCCCGTAAACTAATCTTAGTCATGCGAGGCATGCTAAATAAAGACTGAGATTCCAGTAGTTCTTCTCTGATGATATTATCAATTTCTTGCTTGCTACTTATACATTTTAAGTAATATTCAATATCTTTCTTTAGTGTCATGAGATTGGAGAAAATATCCTCCACTCCTAATGCTGTAAGACGCTGGAGGCGCATGTCCAGGATAGCAGAAACCTGCTCTGGTGCCAAATAACAATTATCACCATCTAAAACCACACGAGGATCATAAATTAATTTAAAATACGTTATATATTTGTCTATGGGCCATGATCGAGATAATAGCACCTTTCTCGCTTCTTCAGGATTGGCTGCAGCACGAATAATACACACAAATTCGTCTAAATTTATAATAGCCACCAAAAGACCTAAAAAATGGAACATTTGTTCTCGGGCTTTATTCAACAAATAACGTAATCGACGCAGCACTACATTACGACGGAAATCCAAAAAACATAACAGAATTTTTTTAATATTCATTAATACGGGACGATCTTGATACAGCATTAACATATAAGCATGAAAAGAAATCTCCAGTGATGTTAGTTTGTACAACTGATTAACTATAACATCCGGATAAGATCCTTTCATTAACTCTACAACAATTCTTACCCCTTCCATATTGGACTCGTCACGCAAGGCATGAATATTACTCAATTGTTTTTCTCTAACTCTATTGGCAATATTTTCCACAATCTGTGCCTTATTCATCTGATAGGGAACGTCGGTAAAAACGATTGCAGTATGCTTATTAATGGTCTCTATGTGGTAATTAGATCTCAATTTAATAGACCCATGACCGGTCTCTAGGATTTGTTTCAAACCAGCTTGTCCCCAAATCAATCCTCCCGTGGGAAAATCTGGTCCCGGTACTAATTTACCTAATTCTTCTAAGCTAGTATCAGGATCATCCAAAAGTCTTAAAGCTGCCTGAATGACCTCTCCTAAATTATGCGGTGGAATTGCAGTAGCCATACCTACTGCAATTCCACTGGCTCCATTAATTAAAACATTAGGAAAAGGTGCTGGTAAAACCTTAGGCTCTGTTGTTTTATTGTCATAATTAGGCATAAAATCTACAGTATGATTCTCTATGTCCTTAAGCAGGGCTTCAGATGCTTTAGTTAAACGTACTTCAGTATAACGACTGGCAGCCGCAGGATCTTTGTCCAGGGATCCAAAATTTCCCTGTCCGTCAATTAAAGGCAATCTCAAGCTAAAATCCTGAGCCAAGCGTACCATGGTATCATAAACAGCCGCATCTCCGTGAGGATGATAATTAGCAGTAACCGTTCCGCTAATACGAGATGATTTAATATGAGGTTTATTATAAAAATTTTTAGCACGATACATACAATATAGAGAATTCTACGTTGTACTGGTTTTAAGCCATCCCTTAAGTCTGGAATAGCACGAGAAACAATTACACTAACTGCATAATCTAAATAACAATCACTCATTACTTTCTTAAGATTGACTAACTGTACCGTATTTTTTGGTTCTTTAGTGTTTGTTAGATTATTATTATCATCTTGCATAATTCACGTACCATTATCTATAATTTAATATATATATTCATATCAATATTTAAATAAAAATCATTACTCGAAATTCTTCTATTAACCCATTATCTATAAATGTTAAATTTTAAAAAGGTATATCGTCTTCCATATTTGATGTGCTATCCGGTGAATTATTCAAATTACTATTTTTTTGATTTTCACTCACGTCGGTACTATTTTTATTCATCAAGGTTTCTTGTGTTATAGTGTTTGATTTTGTGGTATCGTGCTCATAATCATGATTTTGCTCGCCGCGACGACCCCCCAACATCAAAAATTTACCTCTAGCATTTATCACCACTTCAATAACACTACGAGTATTATTTTGATCATCTGTCCATTTACGTTTACGTAAACAACCTTCTATATACACTAACTGTCCCTTGCCATTAGATAAGTAAGTTTTAATTACTTCTACTAATTTTGGTGAAAAAACGACTACATTATGCCACTCTGTGCGATTAATCCTATCACCAGTCTCGGCATCTAATGTCTTTTCAGAAGTAGCTACGGACAACTTGGCTAAAACACCACCAGAACTAGTATTAATAATTTCTGGATTCGAACCCAAATGTCCAATTAATAAAACCTTATTTAACATATAGATCTCACATTCTATTTTTAAAATTCTTATTTCATATTCACAGTTCTACAACATTTACCCCAATACATTACTAATAAACATTATATCTAGTTAATTTAACTAAAATTAATCAATTATTGTTTTATTTATCATTATTTTTTATTTATCATCATACATATTAACAGTAGGATTATCTAAATTGTTTAATTGGTTTTGACGACTTTGATGAATAGACGGATCTTTAGTACTTCTTTTATTATCTAAATCAGATTTAGCAAAGATATCAAAAAGTAATACAAACAAAATCATGATCATGCAAATTAAAAACAGAGAAAATAATGATATACCCAACCAATTAAACACACAAGGCACAATGGCTGATGATAACGCTCCCATGCCAAATTGAATAATACCGTATACTGCCAAAGCACCACCGGTGGATTCTGATACTTCATTCACAGCTGCAGACATAGAATTTGCCACAATGGACGAAATAAATACATGGACACACAAAAACAGTGGTATAAATATCCACAAACTTAAATCTTGTTGATAATATGACGCTAGACCTAAAATAATTCCTGTAAATATAGCGACTGCACGGTAGGCTATATTTAACAAAGACAAATAACTGATATTTCTTTTTAGAAGCCAATTATTAACCAAACCACCGGTAATACCACACAAAATATTTAGAGAAAACAATTGAGACATTTCATAGGCGTTTAAATCGTAAATTTGACTAAAAATCATTGGCAGGCCCGTGAACGTTGCAAAAAGAAATGCATACATAAAACCACCAATCATAGTATAGGTCATAAATCCAGGTTGAGTTAAAAATTTCCGATAGCTTTCGATAGCTTTTATAGGATCAAAACGCTTACGTGTAGCTAGGGTCTCTGGCATAAAAAACAATAAAATAGCTAATATGATTGAATAGCCGATTAAAAACATAAACAACATTTGCCAGCCATATTCTACGACTAACCAAGAGGACAAATTTAAGGCAATCAATGCAAAAATTAAAGTAAGAAATAATCGTCGCATTATAGGCACGAGCCATATTGAATTCATTTTCCTTAAATAGATCCCAGATAATCGCCCGCGAGCCAATGATTTGCACCGCTGCGATAAAACCTTGTAAAAATCTAACAAAGTAAACTATGTTAATATTATCAACGGATATAGCCAAAACACTCAACGCAATGTTAATCATCACACTAATAATGAAGATGCATTTACGTCCGATAGAGTCCAGTAATGGTGCAAAAACAATCTGACCTAGACACATACCCCAAGACCACAAAAACAAAACCGGTGCTGCATGTTGTAAATCAAAGTATTGGACGATATCCAATTGACCCACAAAAAACATATCAAAAGAAAAGGGAATTAAGGCTGTGGATATTAAAACAATAGCCATGATAATCCCGGTAGATAATCTGCTACATAAAATCATATTTTACTCATAAACTTACACTATTATTAAAATTATACAATAACAAAATGTTATCATAAACTACTTGTTAGCACAATAATAACTTACTTTATATTTTTATATTCAAGCTAAAGCTCATAAAATATTTAATTTGTTCTTGATTCACACTAACTGCTAAACCCAATTTAGCATCAGGAATAATCTCGTACTAATATGTAATGAGATTTCTCCGTGAAACATTATACGAGATATCTTGGGTATTTTCTTAGTCAATGTTACATCAATGTTACGATATAAAGAGTGTCGATTTATCAAGTTATCAATAGCAGACCATTCTCCCTTAACTTTAACTTTATAATGTTCAGATGGTTTTAGCACATTCCAGGACATTCCCACTCTAACCTGTGGAATAATGCCTACTAATTTTTGCTTGTCCTCCGATAACCAAAAACCATTACTGCGCCACTGCAAAGCTATATTTAAAGGCATATATTTAAAATTATTTTTTCTAACTGCCACATGCCAATCTTTAGTAACTATATCACTTATAGGTATACTGGTACGTTCAGGAACATTGTATATCTTACCCCAATAAATTTTGTATTCTTCATGTTGAAAAGAAGATAATCCAAGTGATATTATTGTGGAAATTTGTTGATGCTGATGAAAATTTAAATGATATCCAACTCCAAGAAACAAGCCACCAAAGTAACTATTATAATAATCATTCCTATCTAGATCTGTATCAAATATCACATGCGATCCTCTTAAATAATGGCGGTTAATGTGCAAATTTATTTTACTAAAGACAAAGAAAGGATTATCCAGCATTTGAAAATACATAAATCCATCCAAGCCAGTGCCTACAATGTGATTATCCAATATGACATTAGATTGAGCGTCCAAAGTAGATAATCTTGCCATTACAATCTTTGGTCCTAGAGAAATTTTAAATCTATCATTAAATGCATGTATAAATTGCAAAGAGATTGATCCCCTATCCTGCATTATATTTAAATCATGACTCTTTAATGTGAAAATATGTGAAAATTGTTCTGTATAATAGCCCAAATTAGCATTTCCTGCTACTTTCCAAACCTCATAATCAACAAATAATTCTTCTTTATGTTCCAATAACATTTCTTGTGATACAAATTCATAATTAAATCTTGTTTTTACGGCATTTGTTTGATGAAAATTATGTAAATCATTCACATAACGAATATTATTATTATCCATGGAACGGTACCAGTAATTCATATAATTACTGGTTTGTCCATCATGTATTAAAACATTCAACAAATTATCTATATCCACCCTATTTGATTCAAGATCTGGTATCATTGATAATGGTTCAATTTGTAACAATCCTCCCGATACAGAATTTATACCGTCAGTTTCCTGTTCCGATTCTTCCGATGCAGGATTTATGATGTCAGTTTCCTGTTCCGATTCTTCCGATGCAGGATTTATGATGTCAGTTTCCTGTTCCGATTCTTCATTGGACAGCATATCATCATCGTTGTCCTGAGTAGTTGATGTGGACTGTTTCGTTATTTCATATTCTTCATCTATTAAGATACGATTTTCTGGATTTTCTGGGTATTCTGGCTTAGGTGTTGTAAAATCAAATTCCTGTCCATCTTCCATCGACGAATCAAAAACTACAACCTGATCATCCGTCAAAATCGCAACCTGATCCTGTGTATGGAAATTATTTTGATTATTAGTTGTCTCGTTATTAGATATATTTTGTCCTAAAACAACATCCGTATGAGTAAATAAATAGCAACTAGTTAATATTATAGCAGATAAAGTACAATAACTCATCCATGACTTCTTCACAAAACGAGATTTCTTAGTTAGCATTATCCATTTCCCCCTGTTTTTATTATTTATAATTGATTTATCTAGATATAATTAATTGCTCTATTTATTTATTTTTAAAGATTAAAATCAAATATTTAATCACCACTGTAGATTAAAAAATAAAGTAATACCGTGAGATAAACTCACTATATTATCCTTTTTGTTTAATGCTGGATATTGTGTATTCAATAATTTATATGCAACTCCAAAAGTAAAATCATTATCGGTCCGTAACATAAATCCTAGCGATAAACCATAAGTTATAAAAGGTATACTCTCATTATCATCAAATAAATTCTCGCCAAATAGTTTGAAACGATAGTTACTACCGTCCATTTGTGCAGGAGAAGTGTCTGCAAAAATAGTGTAATGATACGTGGGAGTCGTGGGATTAATAACATGGACTTTAAGCGAACCAGAAACATAGGTGATAAGATGTAAAGCACGATTCAATAAATCATAGGTGGAAACACCAATTTTAAATTCTACGGGTACGGTATAAGTCATGTGCGGACTAATCATAAATATATTATTACGTATTAATTGACCATTATGTAATGTATTACCCACCTCGGATAATTGTGAAGTATTATTTAAATTATTAGATTTTACATCACCAGCAATCGTATGTGTTATATCTTTGAAATAAGGATGAGGTATTAATGCATAACTACTGACATATTGTGTAAGCTTATACACATTAATACCTTGTATTAATATATTTAATTCAAAATTTAAAAAGATGTTTCTCTGCAGTGGTAATAAATATTTAGTATTAGCGTTCAAAAAAATCACCGAAATAACCTGTGGTTTTTTACTGATAATCATCTCCGACTGCGGAAATGTGAGAACATGATCATTTATGTTCATTAAGTTTTGATTACTCTTCTGATGTAGTGTATATAAATTTTTATTAATGTTGTCAAATATTAAGTTTTGATGTAGCACACCACTGGCAAGTTCCATTTGAAAGTTCTGAATATTAGTGCTGATACCTGTCCATATACCGATTAATTTACCTCGACCATAGGAATAATCATTGTATAAATTTTGTTTATAATGTGTTTTATTTGGAAAGAAATAAGTCGACATACTGGACATCACTAGCCCGGCACCAAGCTTATATCGATTACTCATCTTATAATTCATAGTTTTTAGTACGTCACGATTCCTGATACCAGTTTGTATTTTCGGTAATGTCAATATTTTATAATCAGGCTCCGTGAACTTAAAATCAAAGATTCATTTTGTAAAAAAACACTAGAAGTAAAAGATTGCAGTAAGGATCCATGCTTTAAAGAGCTAAGTGATCTCGTCCAAACATAACAGCACGACGAACCACGTCATGCCAATAATTAAATCTACTGGATAGGACATTGCTATAATTATGTATAACATTGTTGAACAAAGATATCTGAGCCGGACCTATGGTATCATCAATTTCTTCCAATGGACCATTGACATTTACAGCATTCGCCGATACATTAACATTTGTCGTAAAAACACTAAAACAAATACCGTATACCAGACCAGCATAAAATAAGTTTTTTATTAATTTTTGTTGATATTTGATCTTTTTTACCGTAAGCCTCAAGAATCATTATATATACCTTTCACCCAATTCTGAAATTAATAATTAACTAATTAATTAAATCTATTAATCAGAAATTATGAATATAGAATTTAAATTTTATATATAAAAATTAGAAATTTATAAATTATTATTAAAATATTTTTAAAATAATTAGATATTATGCCCGATAATGACAATTTATAGAATTTGACAATTTATAGAATTAAATTCACCCATGCCGATGGCTTACAAAGTACTTATGTTATTAACAATATTATTGTTAAATTTCAAATTTTAACGTTATAAAAAATGCAATTTCCCGATCTTGAGAAAAAATATGTTCCACATTTATACCGCCTGAAACAAAAATCCCGGCTCTAGTAAACTCCGCTCCTAAAAACACTGAATTAAAGTCTCTTGATAAACAATATCTTGCCAAATGATTTAGAATGACGCATTGTTTTAGAAATATAACCGGAAAAACCAATAAAAGAAGACAAGGTAGACTGCTCATTAAAATTATAACTATACTTTGCCTGTGAATACATAGCATTAAAACATTTAGCTATCGTATTATTTATCTTAAAATCCATAAGAACACCGTTACAACCAATGCTAATAACTGGCTGCAAAGAAAAAAGATGCAGATTTAAATCATCGGTAACTACATATTTGAATCTGATGAAAGTCTGTAAATCCAAAGAAAGTAACGAAACTACATTGTTCAATCCTAAAAAACTATCGTTATCTTGATTAAGCTGTGTAGTCTCTGATATATTGTTTCGTGATGCTAAAAGTGTGTCTACGGTATTCCATTCATGGTTGAATAAGGCATTATAATTTGTCCGTGCCGGGTGATTCAATTTGGTCGATGCCTGATGACGATTCAATTTAATATTATTTCCGCGTGTAAAATAATTAATCAAACTAATTTTATTGATTATGCCAAAATCTAAGCTTTGAGTTAATGATTGCCCTACTCCACCACTTAATGATGCGGCAAAAACGTTATGATTAATCCTAGAATAGGATAGAGAATTAATACCCTGCTGCCAGTGTTGTTTATACCAAGTACTATAATCATTGTTTGTTAAATTTTCCATATTAAATTCATTATTATACTTTTTAAAATACAATTGTAGTGAGTATAACCAATGACTCCGCCGTCCCTGCTCTTGACGCTGCCAGTGCTTCTTACCCACAAAATTCATAACACATTCCGTGGAGGAGATATTGTTATGAGATTTAATCTTCACAAAAGGCTGAGAGTCATTACTTTGTCCATAATGGTACGTGGTAAAATCTATCTGACCTGTCAAACCAAACTGACATTCTAGAGAAACATTGTTATCATAACTTTTGAGTGGTTTATCATCCGATTTATTATGAATATTCCTTACATTACCCAAATTATTATCCAGTGCAATCACATTATGCCAAAAATAATAGTTTAGACGACTGGATGTGTGACTAAGTCTGTGTAAATGTAAAGTATACAAAATATTGTCTTGAATCTGCTGTACATTATTTTGAGAGTCCCGAGAAGAATCAAATTTATGGAAAAGAGACTGTAAATTCATCGCTTCCCGGGATGTTAATATTAAATAATTACTATTTGACAAATCACGGTCTTCCTGTAATGTATCTCCCCCTGTGAATGTATTGGACGGCTGTTTTTGTTTTAATTGGTCGGTATTTTGATTGTGTGAAATATTCATCAAGTCTTGATCATCAAGTATTTGACCCGATTTATTGTTCTTGTGGGTACATCCAGATCCCGAACAATTACTATTTTTTGTTTTAGTTTTTGTTTCAGATTTTTAGTATTATGTTCTTTTGATGATTCTTCATACTGCCACACTTTAGGTAATAAAGATCGAGTATGTTTTTGATATTGTGAACGTAGTTTTGCCAAAAATTCTAAATCTTCTTGATTATATCTATCTATATTTAAATGCATTAAGTGAAAAATCAATTCATATTCATTACCTAAAATACGCATACTATTAAACATGGTATTACTTAATTCCATGCAAGAATTAAAATCATCACAATTAATCTCACCGTAATTATATTGCCAAAAATCAATAGCTAAAGCAATATTAACCCAAAATCTCTTTTGTAAAATCAAATTTTTCACAATAGGTAACAAATCCGATTTATGATAGGCAAATAATTCATAATCTGGATGATGTGGTACTAAAAATCTAGCCACACAATGATGAATATGCCAAAAGATATCTAAATCTGTGCCATTGGAAGAGTTGTAATATTGTATTTTATTGTAATGATAATCGTCTAACATACATGCAGTTTGTAAGGCAGTAGTTACTAGATTCATTTTTTTAATTACTTCGTGTTTGTATATTTTACGGCTATTTAACAGATCTTTAAAGCCGCCAACAATTTTCCTGTCCAAATGCTGCAAAGTCAAAATATCATCATCAAAATATTGTGGTTTATAGTCTTCTAGTATTTTTTGAGATGATAATAACAAAAAATCATTGTCGTCAAGGACACATGTACTTGTCCGGTAATTACAATCATAATCTTTAAGTTTATCAATAATGCTTGCACGACGACCCAATAACTCATACATTAAATACTGAAACCAGGCTTGATTGGTACGAAATCTAATATCATTATATCCATCACTTACGTTGGCGTCATTTGCGTACATGATATTAGACCAAATTCGCAAATCAGGATCCAGAAAAAATCTAATATGACAATTTTCCGTTCCTTGTGTGTCGCAATGTTGTCTATTTTCGGGTTGAATCTTTAAAAAACTCAGAGCTAAAAATGGTGATACGGCAACCTTACCTTGTAAAATAGCGTCATAAAAATCCAAAATCTGATTCCGTAAATCTTCACTACTAAATCGATACACTTGAGATTTACTCGTATATCGATTTATATAATGATAAAAATCAACATACTCCGATAAAATATCATTGACTGAATATACTACCTGGTTTGTCTTATTCGCATATTGGATCAAATCCAATCCTATCGCTTTTTCTGGCAGCATAGGTTCTAATAATTCTTGACCTAGCCATTGCCAAAATTTCATCACCTCGGCTTTAGATTCATCATGTATTACTTTAGATTCATCATGTATTACTTTAGATTCATCATGTATTATATGTGTTTTCAATGTTTGATCGAATGGAATAAAGTCTGCATCTTTAATCTCGAGAAAGTGTGATTTATTTTTGTCTTGGTCATGGATGGCAAAATATCTGTGGTAGTACTTATCAAAATCCATCGCTCCATCATCTCGTTTCCCGTTCATCACTCCGTCATCATCTCGTGTTCCATCCATCGCCTCATCATCTTGTGTCACGGAAGTCATTTTTACATTGTATCTTTTAGTCATCAAGTTTAAGTAACTCTTTAACTTACGCTGGCAATCATCGGTAAAATTATTCTCATGATCAGTAAAACAAATCACACGGCGTCCATATCCTTCACTAAAATATGCTCTAATTACTTGGCTAGGATGTGCCGCTGGCATTAAACCGTATTGTAACAATAATAAATAATCTGGAGAATTTTGAGTCCATAATGCCTGGTTTAAATCTTGATTTTGTAAATGATCATTCTTGTCAAACAAGTCAGAATTGATTGTATGTGGTTTATGCATATCAATTACCTTGATTGTCATATCACTGGTTACATGCTGGTTATAATGACTCCATAGAGACTTTTGATCAAAAAAATCTTTCCAAGGTTGGATGATTTTTTGTACGGCTAAACCATAACCTTTGCTAAAAAATTTATCAGAAAAAGTTTGCAAGTGTTGATTATCTTGTAAATCTTTAGATTGAAATTTTGACATTACTTTATGCAGCCGAAACCAATCAATTATTGCTTGATAAATAATATTATGATTACCAACTTGCATCTTATTTAGCAAGCTACTCGCATATTCATAACTAAATATGTAATCTTGTTTAGTTATGTCCAAAGTTGATTTAATAAAATAAATGTTGTCAATAGTAGAATTTAAGCAATAGGTATCTTCGCAAACGTCCATAATTAAATGTTTCTCAATTTGACACTTGTCATCATTGCCATAACAATTAGCTTGATTATATAAAGTACGACTAATATGTTCCAACCACAGATCCTGCTGTATAAAATTCTCAACTCCGCCTATGGCTTGAAGTGTCAAAAAAAGAATATAATGATCTCGATTCAATCCAGGATCACCGTCTAAATCATCAATGAAATCATAAAAATGTGTGTACTTGACATCATTAAGATCATAAAGTTTGTTTGTAACAATTTTTGGATCTGATTCAAAAAAATCTAAATCTTGCAACACTTCATCAGATTTGACCACTGCTACATCATCATTAGATAGTTTGTTCTCCGATGAAACGTTATCAAGAACCCTGCCGTGATTAAGATCGGTAGAATTATCATAAAAAGCAAATACAGTATCGTGAGATAAATTGAAAACGTAACTAAACAAAATACAAGGACAGGCAATGGATACTAAAGGATTTTTACTATCACTATTGTTTATGGATAACAAATACTGCCATGCTTTACCCAGATAATCTAAAACTCTAACCACCGCTACCCTCTCTTATCTATAAGCACGTCAAATTGATCCATACTTAGTTAGATAGTGATCTGCAGACGCTAATTAACAAAATAAGATACAGGAATGATGATAAATAAAAACTATTATCCGTACCCGTCTGTTAAATACTCATACTTAAAGTTATATTTATTTGATGATTCAAATCTTGGTACCAGGTGATATTCTTATGACCTAAGTTGGCGAATTGATAATTTATATTAAATTCCACATTATCATCAATCAGCATCTTAAAACCAAGACCCAGGCTTCCCATAATAGGATTATTCTTCAATAGCACTGGAATAGCACTGGAACTATCTGTAAACACGTGCAATTGTTCTGTTATTTCTATTTCTTTAGAAAAATCATAACCTAACCTAACGGATAAGTAAGGCACTAGAGAAATTAAATCAAACATTTGATCATCAAATACACGATAATCTTGTTTTAAAGAAATAAGTTTATTATAGTACAAGCCACCTTGTATTCCAGCTCTAACACGATTTGATTTGTACGTTGACTCTTTATCACCAATAGACATTGACTCATTATCATCAAAAGTAAAAATACCATCCGTCCAAAAACCTGGCTTTATTATTACTGCATCTCGCAAATACAAAGTCATATTACTCTGTAACGTAAATCCAAAGTACATCTCATTAGATTTGATTTCATGCCTGGGCAAAACATCCTTATTCAAATCATCCATACTCATATTCATTTGATATGAAGCATTAAAACTAGAATTACCGACATAAGCCATCATTTTGGTATCAAACCAATTTTTCATAAATCTCATGCTCATTCCTGCCAAGACGTTATTTGCATCCAACAACACATTAGACTTTAAACGTATATTTTCCTCTAAATTATCCGGTAAGGTTATTTCACTAGTATTGTATTGATAACCAATAAATCCACCCAAATTAATACTGTCATTCATAATGTAATCCGCACCAAACAACAAGCCTAATCTATTATTTGTGTAATTATGAGAAATTTTCAACCCAGATTGCTTTAATTTCAAATCACCCAAATCCAAATCAAATATTCCCTGAGGTATGGAAAGCCAGATTTTAAAGCTGCTCACGTCATTTTTGCGCAGTTGATATAAATCATCTTTATCAATATTAATCCAACGAAAGCCTTGATCTTCATTAGTTTGCTTTGGAGCATCAGGATCTTGATTATCCTCGACGGATTCTTGTGTGGATCCACCTTGATTTTTTGCATTATCGGACTTACTTAATAAATTCAAGTTTGAGAATGATAATTTATTTTTATCAGAAGATGAGAAAGTTCGGCTAGCTAATACAAAATACTGACGACCATGATCAGTTATAATATTTTTGCATATCATGTAATATAGTATTCCACATTGTAGATTTCATACTATTAATCAAAGTAATCATATAATCCCCCGTGAACATTATCATCTATAAAATTCTGTGGTTTAGACTGTAATACCCCATTCTTCATTATATTATCTTCAGTGTGAACAGATAAGTCTGTATTATCTTTACCAAGTGCATCATCTTCCTTTATGTCAGGTTTATCAAGTTTATCTTTACCAAGTGCATCATCTTCCTTTATGTCAGGTTTATCAAGTTTATCTTTACCAAGTGCATCATCTTCCTTTATGTCAGGTTTATCAAGTTTATCTTTACCAAGTGCATCATCTTCCTTTATGTCAGGTTTATCAAGTTTATCTTTACCAAGTGCATCATCTTCCTTTTATGTCAGGTTTATCAAGTTTATCTTTACCAAGTGCATCATCTTCCTTTATGTCAGGTTTATCAAGTTTATCTTTATCAAGTGCATCATCTTCTTCTTCAACATTGCTCCAATTTTTACCTTTATTAACCGGTGCTTTTTGAATATCAGTTTGTTCTATTTGTTCTTTTTCATCATGACCTGCATTTTGATCTAAGGTTCGAGAGGTTTTTTCTACGTCACTATAACGATTTAAGCTGGGATCATCATATCTATTTTCATGGATACCAAGTTTTTTGGCAATGGATTTTAAATTACCAACAACATGACGTAATTCAGGTGATTCATTAAGTAAGTCCCATAATTTTTCATGATGAGTATTCAAATCTAAGGTCATTATTAATGTTTGTGCCCTAGCATCTTCAATAATATTTAAGATTTGATCCGAAAACATATCAGCACGATTTTTAAGATTATCACGATAATTTGATGGCAAGGATCTAAACACATCTACTATTGGATATATTAAGGAAGCTACAAAATAAGGATCCATCATTTTATTATCCTGAATAGCTCTCTGTATAAAAGCTTGAGTAAATATTATTTCAGCCACTAACTTACCGGCACCATTAATGGATAAATTATTGCCAGTATCGTGAGATGTAATACGATTAAATACCAAACTATCACTAATGTTAAATACTAATTTACTACCCCAGGTGTCACCAAACTTTACCAGTTCTTCATCTTTATCCACTGTTTTTAATATCTCGTGATTATCATTAGATAGCATACGTAAAATAACATACGGAGCCCAGTCATTCAAATATTTATGTTTTAAATGCTTATCTATATTAATATGCGGGTCAGAATCATTTGAACCACTGTTGAATAGCTTAGATTTTACGGACAGAGCTGCTTGTAATTTTTGCCTGGTGTTATCACCCAAATTTGCCAACGTATTGTCTCGTGATCCAAAGGCCGATAAGAAGTCATAGAACTTATGTGGTGTATCTAATTGTAGAGATGATTCAATACTTGCCTTAATATTATTGTATTGACTGTATTGACCTTCATTATCTGGAAGACCGTCGTTACTGGGAATAACATTAAGCCACATTCTCATGGGTAAAATATATCTATCGTATCTAAATACCTGATCCTGATTAGCTTTAGCCACGTCAAATAGATCTGCGGCTAGTTTATTCACCATTATCTTATGTAGTACTGATGCCTTTTTATCCATGTCCATTTTTTCTTCTGCAGTCTGTCTAGGCATAATGGCGAGATTTTGCAAACTTTCTTTGAAAACATTTGGACGGTGAGACTGATTATATATATTATATATACTACCCATACCAGGATGAAGGATACCACTTACTACCAGTGTTGACGGAGTTAATATTCTACTTTCTCTAGCCTGAGGCAACTTACCCCCTTGATATGATATATCTATTCTTTCGTGCATTGTCAGAACCGGTGCATAGGATTCAAAAATATTATAACGCTCTAACACTGTAATGGCATAAACTAATCCCTGTTGGAGTTCTGCCATGTTATTAACAGAAAAATTATAATATTTAGCTGCGTCTGCACGAGCCACGGAGAGAGTCACTGGAATCAATGATTTTATAACTTTTTCGTTTGTACCAAATAATATTGCGTATTCTTTTGTGTTTATACGTAAGGCAGCACCGCTCTGTACTAAGGTATAGTTTATATTGACTGTATTGTCGGTAAAATCTTTGATTGATTTACTAATATTAAACTGTAAAGAATTTTGTGCGGTCCTTTTTACCGTTTCTTTTGTATCGTCTGCTATGACTGTATCGTTGTGCATATAAAACAGATCTTCAAATTCTGAGTTATTATGTCTTAGACTCCGCATCTGCTGTCTGGATACTAATCTCATAACCAATAGTCTAGAAAAATTATCCATACTACTGAAAGAGGCAAAACGAATATTACCATAAGCAAGTAATGGACCAAACGTACCCTTACTATCCATCACGTTTTTATTATATCTTTTGATGTCACCCCAGATATGCAAATGACTATTCTGTGTATTGATATCATGATAATATAACGCCACATCTTTATGTTGGTTTGCAAGAGACATTACGTCTGCATACAACATATCATATTTAGAAAATCTGTTACTAGCACTATCATACAAAGTCACGATATCATTTTCTAACATAAGTAATTTATCATATTTCTTGTCATGGTTTAAATGATAATTACTAATAACTTCAGTAACTTCAGATCTGATACTTTGAGATTGCATTAAATCGTAAGCTTGTGTGACAAATTTATCATCCATGTTATTAGCATGTGAAGTTGTGTCACTGGTGCCAACGTTAGTTAACATGTTTGGCAAAATGCTTGCATGTAAAGTATAGCCTTTTCTCGTATATGCATCACAGTCATCGGAATTGATTAAATTACCATCACAAGTGTACATGTCGGCAATAAATAAATTAGGATTCAAAAAGTCCACATAGCGACCTAAATCAACCAAATCGAGGTTTAATAAACCACTTCGACTGGGAACACTGGTGATTAAGAAATCAAATACCATCGCCGGAGACATAAAACCAGGGAACATTCCCACTACGAGTTCTTTTCTAGTACTAACATTATGTACTGTAGAATATAGCTTGTCTTTGTATTGGTTATCAAGGGTTTTAGCATACCAATCCAATCCCCAACCACGATATTCTGTATGGGGAAAGGATTTCTTAATCTCCAACAGGAATTCTACGGGAGACATCATTTGACCCTTACTATTCACTAAACGTCTAAATGTTCTTGGCACTAATGGATCAAGTACTGTATAATATTGATCAGCTCTAACACTAGTCATATTCATATACACATATTCCGCTAAAGCATGTCCAGAAAAAATAGGTAATACTCGAGGCAAAAAGGCTAGTATTTTTCTGTGACCACCATCTTGTTGATCCAAGTGCTTAACTCTAAAATTATTGCTTTTAATAAACATTCTATCCAACACCGCTTCACCTAACCAATTATTAACTTTATGTGGATACAGCCGCATAATGTTATTTCTCCAGGCATGATGTAAATTCTCAACCAAATAGAAAGCATCTGGATTGTCTATTTTATCGTTAATATTACCTTTCACCATGGATTGTAGTAAGATTGCCATTTCATTAGAATCCTGGAAGACCCGTACCACAAAATCAGCATTAATATCAAAACAACCGTATTCGGCACAGGCATTGATAAAGCCTTCAAAATTATCGTATTGATTATTATCTATATAACTTTTATATTGTATATTAAGGGATTTTTTATATTGAATATTTTCTCGTACGTGTCTTAATAATCCATATCCAGCATATTTATATCTATTACTCACAGAACTGTGCCGATCTAAAATATTTAAAAGACCGACACCAAAATCTGCAGCTACATTATTTTGAGAAATATTTAACTTGCGTAAAAATAACTCAATGTTCTTTTTAGCATTCTCCTTAAGATACATTCTGTTACTTACTGTTCTGCTATTACTTACTGCTCTAGTTCCAGAATTTGCCTTACTATCAAAAGCCCAAGCATTAGGCCAGATCAATGCTGTTTGAGCATTTTTATCATCCTGTAATCTACTCAATTCATAAATTGCGATGGGTGAGTAACGATAATTATTACGAAACGCCATGCTTTCAAATATCTTTATGGGTGATACGTCAGTTGCAATCTCCCAGGAATAACTATTGTGATTATTATACTGATCAATGTCATCAAAGACACTTCGAACTATATTTCTCAAATCCCTAGCAGAATCTATACCATTTTTTAATTCAATATTTGCAGGTGTGATCAAACCCCTGCTTCTTCCATACATAATTAAGTCATTAGTACTGGCTAAATAAAATCCCTTAATATCAATGTGACGATATCTGTTGCTTTTAGCTAAATGAGCATAACTGTTGTACAAGCCTAATTTATCCCGTTTAGCATGATGAGTAGTATCTGCAAATACACCCAAATCGCTTAACTGGGAAGAAGATAATAACAATAAACCGTGCACAGAGTGACCTTCTCTTTCATAAAACATTTCTAAAAAGACTGGCAAACGACATTTACGACCCACATCACACCTAAATAAATTTTTGTAAAATTCTGACTTCACATCGACAATGTGCAATTTTATATCATCATCTTCATCTGCTTTAGCTTGATAAACACGTATCAAAGCTTGTGGATTTTGATAATAAAACTTAAACAATCCCATACTATTGATTTTTATATTCTCAATATATCGGTCTCCTTCTCCCTCCAGAGGATTATAATACATTTGATTATAATCGATAAAAGATTTGATGTTATATACTTGAGTAGATTTAATAATTAAACCAATATCATTATTTACAAAATCTAGAAATGTACTATCCATTTGCTCAAACAAGACAGGATTTTTGCTACTTAAAATATCATCCGGGCCGCCTATATTATTCCACGTTATGGGTAAGTACATTGACATATCACCCATAATATTTAGTGTTTGTTCTCGATCAGTTACATCATAACGACGTTTATCTTGCTTAGTAGGCAACATTCCAATAAAATTAGTCAAATACTGATTACCTTCAAGAAAATTTTCATATTCAATATTTCTAATATGATCAGCATAAATAATAATTTCAGTACTTGGTTCAAAAATAATTTCATCACTATAAATTAAGGCATGGCCAGACGTGGGCAAGATTACTCTACCGTGAGCAAAATGTGTCGTGGAATAACCCGGTGTGTTATTAAATTCATATCTAAAAATATTATGTAATCTATCTTTGCCGTTTCTCCAAATACTCCTTCCAACCCTTCCAGAACGAGGTCTTATGGTGGGTGCCAATGTATCCAGTAATTGACGTCCCTCAAGATTCCATAAATGAGCATCGTTAAACATAACATTTACGTTTGAATAGACAACTTTACCGAGATTATTTGGTAATAAATGTATTTCTCCCGGGAAAAAGGAAGCCGCCTTGCTGGAACCATCAACATTATCATCCGATGCTTGAGCACGTGTTAACAATGACTCTGGCTGATTATTTTGTTTCCATATATCATCCAAAGATTTTAGACCAGGTACACTAATACTACGGACACTAAAAGCATTTCTAAACTTAATCATCGGTCGAAATATATGATCACGAAAATCAAATCCTTCGTTCCAGGTATCCATACTAGGATTATCTATTTTACCCTGAAATACCAGATCGGCACCCGGCGGAGTAATCAAATAAGCTGGAACTTCTTTAAATTCACAATTAACATAATTGTAACTCGAACAATCATTATAAGGGTGGTTGTAAGTATACACATCATTTTGATCGTCACTAATCCACCTATGCCAGTAATCAGGACCACCCACTTCTTGATACAGCAATATATTACTATTTAAGGTTAAACCTCTACTACCCACGATAGACAAAACATCATCGTAAGAAATATTATTATATAATCTTACCTTGTCTTTGTGTTCGTTATAGTCAATGACATTACTTTTTGCATGTTGACCATCGGCAATTACATCTTCTTTTATGAGATCTATTAGTTTTTAAAGAATAACCACCGTGTACCAAAACCACTTTCCGATAATAAATACTTCAAACCAGCTTGATCCAAATCTTCCTTAGCGTGAACTAGTGCAACATGCAAAAGATCTTCATAAAAACCCAATGCTAAATCTTGCATCCAGGCAATACGACTAGAAGTGCGATACAAATGCGATTCTTTACCTGAGTCAATTTTTGTGGAGGTGAATCCTCTAGGATTCCACAATTTAGCAAGATAATTAGTCATTGTTTTCCTTTCTTCATGGGAAAACAATTTATTATCAACGTCAAGACGTGCCTTTTTGCGGTTTGCAAATTTATTTTTATCACCAATATCACGCAATTTTTCTAGAAAAATCTCATATAGATCTCGATGATTAGACAAGAAACCCACGGTCAGCATTTTTTCAAAACCATAAATATTTTGTAAAGTACTGGCGTCTATACCCGCATCGGGCAATAAATACTTTGGCAACACTAGCAATGAACCAGACATACGAAAATTATCAATGTCAAAAGTAAAAACATTTCTTGTGTGATTATTATTAACCACAAAAGTGTCGTTTTGGGTATATGCATCATCAAATGATGAACCACGCCAGGATGACATAACTAAATCGGGACTAATAAAGTAATAACTAACCCGACCCTGATCATGCTCAGAGTGATCTTGGGATCCCTGTCCATTCTCCCCATTCTCTTCCTGTGCCGGATCATGGTGATCTGCAAATAATGCCTTTTTACTATCTTGATCAGTCTTCAAAGAATTTGTTAATTTATTATCATCAATCTGAGAATTCTCTGATGATTGAAGTGGTAGTGGTAATTTTTGCAATACCCTTCTACGATATCTATATCCATAATCACTATCTACCAAGTCATAATCTTTCTCTTTATTTTTATCTTTCTCATCCTTTAATAATAAAGAATTTACTGATTTTGGATCATCAGAGTAAGAATTTGCTGATAATAATTTTTTGTTCGGGTCTGAACAAAAATGAACCTGAATAATTATTGCCAAATAATTTATAAGGGTGATTATATTGATGTGGTAATATTATTTTTTGTAAAACACCTGTGTTTAGATCAAAAATCAAAGCATCTTTGTCTATAATAAAATAATTTCCTGTGTGATATTTTTGACCATTGGCATCTTCTCGTAGATAATGAACAAAGATATACATATTGTTATTCTGATCAATACTTAAAATCACTTCATCACTAATGTGCGAACAGTTGTTACAGTTTTTTATTAAACGTTTTTCTAAATCTATATTTAACAATCGACTGATATCAGGATAATGTGATTTTAATTCATTATTAAATTCATCTACATTATAAACTGTTGTTACGGCATTATTTTTACGTAGAATTTGGCTTAAGGGTTGATTTAAGCTTGTACTTTGAATTTGTTTGGTTAATGCATCATCAACGGATAATTTTGCACCTTGTGTATTTAATATTTTATGCATATAATTCAAGTAATCATGCCCAATTTTACGGTCAAACCCATGTGCAGGAACAGTCGAAACATCCAATTTATTTGCAGTTTTGTAATCCACTATATCCACATCAGTAAAACTTACGTCAGTGTAACTGTTATTAAAAATAAATGTATGTATTAAATTTTTAAGATTATTCGTAACTTTACTATTACCAGAATAGAGTATCGTATCTTTTCTATACCGTTGTGTCTGGATATTATTTTGTGAGTCACTATTGCTACTAGATATCGATAAAGACGAAGGACCAGATACAAAAGAATAATCATCGTCGTTAAGTAAATTTTCAATATCCTTTACATTAATTAAATATTTATTTTGATCTTTAATGATCACGTTATACCTTGATGTTGATGATGTACTACTTTTTAAATCTTGACTTCTTTCTATAACTTGCATTGGAGCACTTTGTGTGTACTCATATTTATTTTGTTCTTTGTTAAATTCTTGTTTATGGATATATGCTTGATTATTTGGTAAAAGTTCTATCTTAATTAAAAAGATTTTTCGTCAGATTCTTTTTTTGCATCAGATTCTTGTTTTGCATCAGATTC
This sequence comes from Saxidomus purpurata, assembly GCA_022818135.1. NCBI lineage: Eukaryota > Metazoa > Mollusca > Bivalvia > Venerida > Veneridae > Saxidomus > Saxidomus purpurata. Next base: position 75,779 of record JAFMSR010000062.1, read on the forward strand.
TTGTTTTGCATCAGATTCTTGTTTTGCATCAGATTCTTGTTTTGCATCAGATTCTTGTTTTGGAAAGAATATATCACTACCCTTTATAACAACAGACTTAACACTATCTGGACGATTATCGGACGAATGAATATTAATAATAATTACATTACTGTCATGAAAAATACTATGACCAGCCATTTGATTATGTTGACCGGATTGACTACCGAATTGATTGATAAATTGCTGATTGTTATTACCCTCCGCCTTTTGAGAAAACACTCCCTGCTGTATAACTTGATCACAACATACCCCACCGCTAGGTGCAAACGAACCAGACGCACCGGGTGTTTTGTGAGGTCGCTTGTCGAAATTATACCACCAATTATAATAATTTGTTCTTTACCTGATGCACTTGGGATGATTGGCGGTACACTACCACCACCTTTAGGTGGTGTGTTTTTGTCATCACCATTTTTCTTTTCATCTTCATCATCTCCTGATGGTACTACATCAAAATTGAAAGGATACTCCACACTATTGTTGGTAATAACATTAATCTGACCATAAAAATCACCAGATAACGACATTTGTGTATTACCAACTTGTTGTGAATTATACATATCGGCATACATGGTAACTACTCCACCCATGACACCTTTAATTTGCATTTTTTTACTTACATGAAAAACTCCAGCATTATTACTAGAATGCAAATTATTACTGACGTACTGTTCAATAATATATTTCTGATGTTCTTCTTCACTTAGAAGTTGTTTGTTCAATATATCATAATCCGTGTACATTTTCCCATCAACACCTGCTTTAGCATTTGTACTATTCAAAAATTCCATAAATATTTTTTTGTGTTTTTGGTATTGCGAACTAAAAATAGCAGCAGGTTGAGTGTTGTAATACAACAATGGTTCTGCTCTATATTTTTCAGGATTGTCCTGCATAATATTCAACACCACAGGCACTGGCATCATAACTTTTAATTTAATTAAATTGTTCGCATATTGTACATTACGATCAATCATATAAACTAGATCTGAGCTTTTATTTTGTACATCAAAAACATCAAAATATATGTTCTTAGACATGTTATCTAATCTGATAATTTGTGTTAGTGGTACATGTAAATAATTTGCCAATGCTCCGCTGGTGACTGATCCATTGGAGACAACTCTATATTTATCAAATATAAAAGCATGTTTTATATTTTCTTGTGCCAGTAAAGGATTATCCATTTTTAGTACTGTATTATCATTACCAATCAATTTAACAGAAAACGCATCCACATTAATTCTCTCTTGTGGTGAATCTTGATTGCCCAATGCGGCATACTTCAATGCCTGGTCTTTGGTTAGCATCATATCTGGTCTATATTTTACGGGTGACACAAACAAATTTTTAAACTCAGCTCTATTGTCTTTAAAATCAGTCATTTTAGCATTAATAATTTTAAATTTTTTGGTACGAGCCGTGTGTATTGCACTAGCGGTAAAAAAAGATTTTGTTCTAAGAACAGCTTATCTCCTACTAACATCTTATAACTAAAAGGATTCAAGTAAGATTTTCTATCTATATTTCTAGCGGCGTCCTCTACAAAATTTACCTCTGGAGAAATTGAATATGATTTTTCTTTTTTGACATCCTGCTTTTCCATAAAACTAACACTGCCAAAGAATTTAGAACGATAATAACGATTGATATTCTTGTTATCCTGATCTAAATATGCAGACATGTGCAATCTATTGGGCAATTTATAACTAAAATCGGTATTATGACCAAGTAGATACAGTTTAGTATTTAACATATCTTGTGGTAAATTCTTATTCTTCAGACCATGCGTAATAACTTGAACCAAGGCACCGCGATTAATATTTACATTATTATTATAATAAGGATTACCCATAATTAATTGATGCCAGTGTACAGAATCAATATGAGAATTAATATTGACACGACCATAATTACTACGGATTACATAGGCACTAAAATTTGGTTTAGATGTTGTACGAGATAATAAAAAAGCTCTCATTATTTTATGATCTTCATCCATGTACAATAAATTATTTTGATCAAGTGATATTCCAGGTAACAAGCCAGTATTAGCAAAACTAATAATTGTTTCAGAATTAAATGCAATACCGGCCATTCTTCCAAAATTAACCGGATGAATTAAATCCAAAAAGCCGTGCACATTTATATCAAACTGCGGGGTGTTAATACCGATACCACCGCCAGCATGAAGAGAAGTATTATAATCCACACTCAGCTGTCCTAGAGCCGCAAATTCTGGATTATACACATCCCGTACTGCAAAGTCTTCAAAAAAGGGAATATAATCAGGAAAACCAATATATACTCCGCCATAATTTTGACTTAGGTCAAGGTGATTTTCCACCTGTGCACTAATGACCTTATCCCACATTGATGTCCTATCTTCTGAAGACTCAACAAAACTACTGTGATACATGGCTTGAGAATAATCCATCATCACACCTTCAACAGACATAGGTAGTAAAATTAAACTTCGGTTTCTGGGTGCGGGTATACCTAATACAAATTTTATTGCCCGATTGGTGCTACTGGACAAACTTAAAAAGGCATCACTACCATGTACATATGCACCATCCTTGTGAGTTACTGGATTAACTTGCGGATATAAACCAAGTATAACACTGACTACATTTCGTCCGGCCGAACCACCAATATAATCATATAAAGAAGAACTAGATTCTTTACGATTACTCTTTGACCGGTCTTTGTAATCTAACTTATATATTCCATGCATAGGTGTATTAAAGAATCTCGATGGCCTAATTTTCATCACTTCCGATCCTAGGCCATAATTTAATACTATATCTCCTCTTTCTTGCAGTAACACATAAAAGTTATCCACAATATCCTTAGAATCATCAATGCCTTCTGGACAATTGCTACTACAGGGTTTAACTATAGGATTATCACCAGGCCAGGACACAGAACGCCAAGGAGAAACCATATGCAAAAAATCTCCCCACGCCGGACTAACACTCGTAAAATATTTTTTTAATAAATCAGGTCGTATATTTTTTCTACTTCTATATCTCGCACTGGAAGGTTCGTGAAAGTACATGGTGTAGTCGTGTGTTGTGTTATTATATCTAGTATAATCATACCAAGATAGATCAGACTTACTGTCTTCTAAAGTAATATTACCTTGTAAAACCTGCACTGGACCAAAAGTACGCAGAGAATAAATATTCCTAAAACTAACCTTATTGTCTTCTTTATTATATTTGACAAAGATAAAATCATCATTAGGATATACTCCATTTAATGCAGAATTATAGTTTTGTTTCATCGTAGCTGCATAATCCACCAATAAGTCAGATATACCAGCAATTAGTGGCGAATAATTTTCTTTCAAATCACTGGGATTATCTGTCTTAATTGGTAAATTTAAGACATAATTATCCTGAGCCGCCAATCCATTATTAACAAACGCATGGTAATCAAAAAATGATCCCCTTTTCTTACCTAGAGCAGGATTGTTATAAATTTCGTAAACATGCTTTAAGAAATTGGATCTTCTATCCTTATAATCTTGATCATAATAAATATGCTTAGACAGGAAATCATTACTTTTTACAAGTAAAGCATTTGGAGCTAGACGTAAACGGGTTCCTGACACTTGAAATGGAGTGATAGAAATTTGTTTGGCAGCATAGGAAAGCAAAGTAGCGCTCTCATTGATTAGCATACCCACGTTATCGATCCGTGCTTCATCATCAGATCCTTTTGCACGATCCTTATCTTCAGTATAGTACAAGCCAGATAAAGATCTATCTATAGACCAAGTAACGAATGATCTGCTGTTAACATTTAAAAAATCTCTAAATTGCGAATCGGACTCATGAGCAATGGCTATCCTTAAATTGTACGGCAAAACCCTAGTATAGGGGTACTCATCAAAATACAAAAAGTCACTATTACCTTCCTGTTTAAAATTACTATCGGATAAATAGTTTCTGGAATTATCTAAAGCTGTTTTAGAAGATTCACACTCGCGAATATCAACAACAATTGCTTCATTACAAGTCATTTCATCTCTCGTAAAGGTATTTATTAGACTATAACCCAAAGGAGACTTAGTATGAATATACAAAGGTATATCCACCACATGTTCACCTGGTATAGGTCCCACAGGAGATGCGATTTCAACATATCTAAACTTTTTAGTTGGATTACCAGAGCCGATCAAGTTCAATACAACTTCCTCAAAATGTTTATTATTTTGCTTGATTAAAAGTAATTGTTCTCTAGAAATCAAAGATCTCTCTTTTTCATATTTTATTTTTGAGCTAATACGAAAATCCGGTACCAGCCGAGCTGTGTAATCCTTATGCATTAGTAAGTTAGATGAATTAATACTAATAAATTTATGATTTGCATTTCTGGTAAAGGGTAAATTTGTATTTTCATATCTCAATAATTGCAACCGTGCAGCTCGCATATAAGGAGCATATTCCAAGTCGTAGACTACGTTTTGTGCAATATCAAATATATGATTATTTTTATAGTTAGAATCTTGTGGTGTTTGAAGATAAAGTTTATCATGTACGAGGTCATCCCCATAAGATCTAGCAGTATAAGAAAGATCAATATAAAGATCATCATTCGGTCTAAAAACAGGATCAATATCGTTGTGTAGCTTAGAGTTATCATTTTTATAATAGTCCTCAAATACGATATCACCAATTGAACTTTCATTTCTCAGTAATACATAATGACCGGTGAATGACGACGGTATAACGACTTTAACACGAGATGTGACATAACTATCCACAATATCTTCCACGGCATTTACAAATTTTAAAGACGAGGTTTTTTTCACTTGATGTTCTGAATTAACAAGATCATGACTCTGATCATTCATAACAGAGTCATGATTTCGCAAGGATATGTCGTAATCCTGTGCCGATACAATTTGGCACTTAACTTGATTTGAATGTACATTATGTATACCAAACTCCAGTATACCACACGGCATATTAAGTGATGTATTATCTACAAAATTAATTTTCCGAATCATATTCATCCATTGCCACATATATTTATGAAAAAATGCATCCTTACTCATACCTTCATGTCTAGCATGAACAGAAATAACACTGGACACTGCGGACCAAGCAGTAATATTAAGCGGACCTAATAAAGGATTGAATAAATAATTATCAAAGATTTCTGCATCTTGATGGTTAATTAAACCACCCGTATACGTATCACCAGTATAAACTTGTACCACACGATCAATAATACTACTGCCGTACATCAATTTACTACCGTGATGGAGTCGATAGATATTATGATCATGTGCATTGGTGCTTACACTTTTCATGGTTAAACGTCTTAAACCATTGAACCATTGGTGTGGTTTTGACATTTCAGGATCTGAAGTATACAAAATAGGATTAAATAGTACAGTTTCATATTTGGTAAATACCGATTTAAATTTAGACTGAAGCCGACCAGCATAAGATAACTCACTGTGCGGTATATTTTTATTATCATTGAGATTTAACCATTGTAAACCCACAGTATCTATATAATCCGTTGTTGATACTTCATGCTCGTTGTCATGATTTGTATTGTAGTAGTAAAGTAATTTACCAAAACGGCCGGCATAAACCAAACCCCGTGAAAATTGATCCTTGGTAAAACCTGCTTGATTAAGCCAGACTTTTTCATTTAATGACTGAACAATTTCGTTGCCAGAATTCACAACAAATTTTGGATCAAGTAAGTTATAATATATTTTATCTGGTATAGCTTTATTATGTGTATCAAGTGATATCATTAAATATTGAGATTGTAAATCAGGGTGAATTTGATTTAATAAACTCCAAAATTCAAGTTTTAATTTTTTGTCCGTTAGATCTAAATTAATACCATGTGTTATCCCTGGAATACCTAATTTAACTAAACCTTTTCTGCGCAACTCTGGTATAAACTGCACATTTTGTGGTGAAGATAATTTATCATCTATTTCAGCTTGTACGGTTTGTGAATAACCAGACCCCAATAAGCCAAGTAATCCACTAACTGTTACTAATGAAATAAGCCATGTACTACCAAATCGCAATCCGCCTTTAAAACCACCCTGTAAAATATTACTCATCCTACCCCCTTGATTTTTATTATCGTCAGAAAACAATTTCACTATCTAAGCAAGAATAATAACAATTTGATTATTATTTCTGTGCAAGATTATTCTCCATGCAAGCCTACTATTAAAATAGACAACTTATAAAAAATCCCTGACATTAATTTTATTAAAATTATTACACTACATACAGAAAACAGCTCCTATACATCAAGTCTTCATAACTAAAATCATAAAATCACTAATCTAAATGTTCAGACTGTCAACCGAAGAGTAAAATATAAAAATTAAAAATTAGTTAAATTAGATATTTGTGAATCAAGGTTAAATAAAAATAAAATCTATAAATGAAATTGTAAGGTCAGACCAAAATAATAGTTACTGGTGTGTTTACCAAAATCTACAGCTGCGGAGATCTTACTGAATAGATTAGATGGGAAAGCAATATAAAAATCAGCAGTCATATTAATAAATAAATTATCGTTATTTAATACATGATTATACAATTCAAACACATTCTTTGAAGCAGCGTGTATGTTATCCCATATCCTGAGATTTGGTTTCCAGCGGACACGCATCTGTAATTGCCAAGTTAAGTGATAATTATTAATGTAAAAATCATTATGAGCACTCGTGCCTATCAGTAAATGCGATGTGCTAATGCTAATACTACTCGGCTGACTCTGTTGACTTTGTAAGTCATGATCATAATTAAAGTGATGAATTTGTACATAACCGCCTACTACCAAATTTAATTGTGCAATATGCAACCAAGATAAATGTTGTTTGTATAATCCACCAAAGAATAAATTATTACTATTAGAATACAAATTCACATCATAATTTCGAAATAATTGATTTATGTTACTATGCTCTATACACAAAAAAAGAATTTGTTTAGATTGTAGATTATAATGATATTCTCCTATAATATTCAGAGAAAAACTATTAATCCTACTGATGGATGTATCGTAATCATTATAATCATAGGCTGATAAATCAATCACTTGTAAATTAATAAACTTAATCTGATGTTTAATGTTAGTAGCGGTTATATCAATATTAGTACTAATATCCCAGGTATCATCAAAAGAAAAATTGTACTCGCCTAAAACACGTAAACCCAATACTTCATTATCAAATATATTAACTGCATTCCAGTTTAAATTATTAGAATTTTGCATCAACAGTCCTGCACTAAGATTAGTATTACGTTTATATTTACGTTGTAAATAATCAAAGACTTGATTATTAAGAGCAAAGTTTTGTAAATTTTGTATAACATAAATGTCATATACTTGGATTTTGTACATTTGTTTATACATGGTGTCATAAATCTGTTGTTTAATTTTCTGCCAAGAATAAAACGTTTGTTGTTCTGATTTATCACCATTAACATCCTGATCCTGATTCACTGTTATGGGCTCAGTATACACATTATCCTTATCCTGTTCACCGCTCACCTCATGGACGTCTACCTCACCTTGATTATCATCCTTATCCTTATCCTGTTCACCGCTCACCTCATGGACGTCTACCTCACCTTGATTATCCTTATGCAATATATTCTGATAGTAAGCAGTTAACCTCTCATTGAAATCATTTATTTTCACTGGAAACAAATATAATAAAAATTCATTAGCCAGTTGTGTAAAATTAGTTGAAGATCGTTGATTAACTAAAGATAATAATTGTTCAGTAAGTGTGATAAGCTCATCATCGCTTATTGTAGAGGTGAGTTTTTGTCGATGTTTAAGTAATTGTACATAGTATGCCAAATTACGATAAAACGACAAGACACTATTATATAATAATTTTTGCCAAAAATCAGACCAAGCATAATCAACGATACTGTCCGCATTGTTTGGCACGTCCCATCCTATCATTACTTTATTCAGGTCATGAACGATGGGTAAATCAATCTGCAATCTTTCTCGATTATGTGACGACTGCTGTACAGATTGCCAAAATTGTTTGAACATCTGATTGGTTTCATTTGTGGTAAAAATCTGTTGTGGTAATCTCTCGACCGCCGCTATCATGGTTGATAGGTATGATTTAAAGTCCCCGTGATAATCATGATCCTCATCATCAAACCATTGCATAATCTGCTCAGAAACCAAATGACGAAATTTGTCACGTAGTTGTTCATGACGCAAGTCAGATAAATCACGCAGAACTTCAGGAGCGTATAAAGTATAATATCCTATATCTTGACTCGCCAATGCCATAAAACTATAAATTTTCGAACGTGATTTTAAAGCATGCCCAGCCGGCAATACATACTTTTGTAGTACTGATATCCCTGCATATTCTTGTATACTAAGCAATAGATTTAAACTACGATGTGCCGTTTGGGGAGTAACGGTTAATAAATTATCAATCCAAGCATCATCGGATTCTGTATTATTAGATTCCATATCAGGAAATCCTTGTTGATTTTTTATTGCAAATGCATAATCATTCCCAACGGTAGATTTATTACGATTAACTATAGCAATAATATCAGATTTAATTTCATTTCTTAAAGATGTGGTTAATTCACCCACCTTAACCCAGTCTTGTGGCCAAAATAAATAGGTCCACATTTTTTTATTACGCAAATAAAGAATATCCGGATACCAAAATCGCCGTTGAAAGTGTATTTTATTATTTACAGGCATGGTAACGAAGTCTTTTGTATTATCTTGTTTACTGGTTTCGTTAAATTTAATCTTAGCCCAGTCCACATCACGAGAATGACTCGGCATAAATACCCTATCTGACATTTTACTTAGATCGTTAACGTTGTACAAATCGTGTGTGTCTTCCATAAGATAACGGTAGGTATTATCTGCTTGATTTTGCCAAAATTTTTGCGATTTAGCTAATAAAGATAGGACATCTACATTGTGCCACATTTGATAATCAGAAGATTTGACTTGATATTTTGTTCTAAATAATCGATACATAAAATTATCCTGAAATGATGAATTAAGTATTGTGGAAACTTGTAATAAAGGTGTATACTGCACTTCACCCAACGAATTACGAACGGCCAATATAAATAGTGCACCATCTGGTTTATGTATTTTGTTATTATCTATTCTTTTTACCAAAACCTGTGAATCGCGATTTTGCAAAAATACATCATTATTAAATATGTTATTTGTGTTATACAAATCCACATTAACAAAATTTATTTCAGACAAATCTTGCCAATATAAGGATTGTACATATAACATAGGCTGCTGTGGTATATTACGTAATATATTGATTGCGATCACATTTTGATTGATAATAAAATTATGAGTGTTAGTATTGGCAGTACGATCTTTCAACTGTGCCTGAGCAGAGAAAAAAATATTTAATCTACTGCCCCATCCGCCTTTAATACGACCCAAGTAAGACTGATATTGATCATCAGACCAAATATTAACATCAACATTATTCTTAGCAGATATGTTCCAAATATTTTTACGATCCATCATGTATAAACTAGAGTCTCGATGCAACCAAAAATCCACACCATCTAAAACTATGTCATATTTCACAACATTTGTTTGACCAAAAAAATTTATGGAATTATCGGACTGGTGAATATCAGTACTATCTTGTGAAAATGTGATACTACCAATTTTGTCCTTCTGAAGATTGGAATCATGCACACCAAATTGTACCTGATTAAACCACAAACTAGCATCTTGTCCTAGATACCACAAAATCTCTTTATCTGCAGAACGGGACACGTCGTAATCAAAATACATATTATTCATATGAGATTCTATGTGGAATCCTTGATTAAATAATCTGTCTTTACCAGGAGTATTATATCCAAAAGACACATTATTGAATAATGGATTCCCATTAATAATTTCATTAATTATTTCATCACTAGTTTCATAACTAATTGTATTATCCCAATCACCATCGGTAAACCGAAAAGGGTCTGTGTATCCATCTTTTTTATGATTTTTTAACTCCTGCTAACCAATTAAAATAACCCCGGTAATACCAGTTATCATTAGTTCTTATTTCTAAACGGTTACTATGAGAAGTGCTAATATCAAAACACCCGTACATTAAACCCTGTATTAATATTGGCTTATCAAATAATTTTGTATCAATGGTAATACCACCATAGATTCTACCCAATTGCTCGTATTGTACATTAGCAAAACTAGTATCCCTGTTACCCACATGATTATCTCTATTATTTAAGTACATAACCTGAGGAAACACCAACAAACCACGTAATGATATTTTTTTGACCGTGTGTCGACTTGTTATATGATCATGTATTTTTTTAACAAAGTGGGCAATTGATAACGTACCGTATTTCTTGTATTTTTTAGCCAATGTATGCTTTGATCATAATTAAATAATAGCCAAGGCTGCTGCCATTGATCTTCCATATTACCAGTTATTTGACGTAAATATTCAGAATGGGAATCATATTTATGAGTATTATTAATCAATTGCCCTGCTTGTATATAATCACCAAAAGGTATCCAAGATATAACGGATTTCTGTTGATTGAAATTATCGTTTATCCCTGAGGCGATAGCAGAACTCCTGTCATATAACTTAGCATTATAAAAATATTGTGATACAAACGCACCCCGCCCTGTGTCATTAATATCCCTCTTCCGATAAATAAAGGCTGAATATCGTGATATATACTCACATCAGATTTTATGAGGAAAGCCTCTTGTGCAAGTACAGCTGGCTTGACATTATGAAATGTGGATATTGAAGGATATTCAGATTTTGACCTAATAAAAATTGGTTCATAGTTCAACCACACCCCGTCCAGTTGAATATAAGTAGGAACAGCTGTTGTATAGGGTAATTGAGATTTTAATGTACCCAGCAAAACATTAGCACCTATATTCATCGTTACCTTCGATACACTACAACATTGACGACTCTTGAATAATGTTTTACTGATTTGATTTTGTAAATATTCATTAAGCTCCGTCTTTAATAAAGCTAGAGCTTTTTTTGGACGAATAATAGAAAAATCACGTAAAAATAAGTACTGGGTAAACCATTTGTATTGGTGCACATCTTTATATTCCAATGAATTATCTAGTGACTTATCAAGAAATCCCGATAAATCATTCTCAAAAAATAAAGTATTAAATTCTTGTTGAGTAAAAATAAAATTATACTGATGAATATTTTTTGTATTGTTTAGATATTCTGGTGTAAGAAACCAAATATCAGAATCAAACTCTCGGTTATTCTCTAAAGAAGAAGGCAATTGTACCGTTAAGTTACCATTGTAAAATATTAACCCTTGAAACACAGGTGATAATCGTATAGTAAGATGCTTTAAATAAGCGTCAGTAGATAACTCAATAAACTGTCCCGGATTGTCAACTTTAGGATTGTGTGGATTGTCAACTTTGGTTATTAAATTAGACGTGGAAGAAGTCTGATCATTCATCAACATGACATCTAAATGTAAACCTTGATTAGCTAAATTGGCCGGTGGAACACAATCCGTATCTTTGGACACAGTGGTGGCTTTTATTTGATCGGATAAATTAATGGATTTATGAGACCGTAGTTGTGATACTGGCTGTCTTAAAAGTTGATGATGATGTGAATTGTCAAAATTAAAAGTGGATTTTAATATTAAACATCCACGTGCTATTTCCATAAATGTATTTTTATCTATTTTGTTTTGTTTCAGAGTACTGGAATCTCTACTCCCCTCCATTGCTGCCGTGGGACCAGAATAAAATACAGTCAAAAAATAAAATAAACCAACACCAACACTAATTAACATCTGATATTTCCCAAAATCATTCAATAAAAAAACAAAAATAAACTACCAGAAATAGTTGAAACTGATTATTGAATAAAAATAATTAAGAATAAGGTAAAATTTATGCGATAAATTCAATAATATTTGACTAGTTAATAAAGAAATTAAATATATCATTACAAAGAAAATCAAACTCGTAAACCGGATAATTTCCGAATTTGATTATTATGTGGATATGTGTATTGTATAATCACTTTTTAGAAGATAATTCTTACGAAAATCCTACACTGAGTATATTTTCTAAATATTTATAGCAAAACTCATACCCATGGAATATAGATAAGAATCATCGTGCCTATACATAGATCCATGTAACATGGTTTGAATAGTATTGGCAACTGTAGTATGTAATGTCAATCTTAATCCAGTGTAATGATTATTACTACGAAAATCGTAACCTCCTAGACCAAAAAGAGACAAAGTAAAGTTTTCAATTACATTACTGCCAAGATCCAATAGGTACACATTACCGCCAATGGCTAGACCTTGATTATCCATTATACTATGTGCTCCCAAATTTAATTTACCCCACGAAGATAACGGCATAGAATAGGAAGCATGCAAATAACCAGTAGACACTGAAGACAATATCTCATCTGACTTAAACCTTTTAAAAAATTTTAATTCTGATCCAGACCTGAAAGTCCCGCAAATGGTTTTTGTTCCCCTGACGCAAGTAAAGCTGCACCATAGTTTAACCATTTTTCTTCTTTTCTCTGTTGCTTCGTCTTCTTCTCTTTTTTTACCACTATTTTCTTTTCCCCCCCAATTCCTTCAAATTCAATCTTAGTCTTAGTTTCCCATTTTCCTCCCCCTGGGGTTTCTTCAGTCTCTATTTCTGCCGTTTCAGATTCAGTTTCTTGTCTGTCCTTCTCTTTTCTTTCTTTCTTTTTCTTCCTTTTCTGTTTCAGATTCTGATTTTTCCTCTTTCTCATTTCTTCTTTCTCTAGTTCTTTTTTTCCACACTCTCCTTATTCAATTTCTTCATCTTCCTCTTCTTCAGTCTCTTTCTTAACTTTTTTAATTCTGATTCATATTTGTCCTCATCTGTCTCATCGGGCTCTTTTTCTCCCTTTTCCCCCTCCTCTTTAATTTTTTTTCTTATTTTTCTTTTCTTTGGTCTCTTTTTTTCTATTTCGGTTTTTCAGTTTTTAATTCCTTATTAACATTATTTTAAAAATTTTAAGTGACATCTTATTCACATCTATAACAAAAAAAAACCATTTTTTAAAACATAAATTATAATCAAAAGGGACAAAAATATGATCAAAATCCTCCTACTTAATCTCTTTACAATTTTTTCTTTTTAAATACCCTTTTCCACAATCTCTAACTCTCCCTAAACCTCACTAAAACTATTAAATAATAAAAAAAACCCATATATATACAAACTCACATTTTTTAATACCTAAATTCTCTTTTATAACACTATATTTTTTATAAATATTTTATTTATTTCCAGCAAATTATAAACTATTTTTTCAGCCACTCCCCAAAAACTCTTCCCGACTGTACTCAAAAATAGTCCACTCAATAACATAACTTTCCACACTCCAAACCTATGTTTCAACCTTATTAATTTTTAAAACACTTAGTTTTATTTATAACACAAGATCTCCCTCGTCCTTATAAAAAATCCTTTTTTTTTAATATTTAACTTTTTTTCTTATTTTCTTTTTTTTTGATTTCTGTCGTTTCATTCTTCCCACTAATCATATACACCCAGAAACACCTCCCTTAACGTACTCTAACATTCTTTCTATAACAACAATTCTAATATTCTAAATTTTTTTTTCTATTTTCTTATTCCTTTTAACTACATCCTTTACACTATCCTGACCTTCTTTATCTAATTCTTTATTTAAACTCTTTTTTGGAACCAAAAAGCCTTTTAAAAAAACATAGCGACTTAATAATAAACCTAGATACGATCTTTAAACCTGAGGAACCTAAATAAAACTTCCAATACCACAATCTTCATTTTTTCTATAACATTAACTTTTTTTTTTTATAAAAATTTTTTAATTTTCCTAGTACCCAACCTTAAAAATTATCCCATCTACTATCCAAAAAAAAAACTTTCCATTCCTTACTTCCAAACTACAATCAATAATTGCATTATTTAAATATTTTTCGTTTTTTTTTTTTATTTAATCCTCCCCCCATTACCCATTTTTTTATATTTTATCCCCAAAATGCAAATTACTTAAATTCCAATTTTTAAAAATAATATAAACCATAATAAAAAAATTTTTATTTATTAGTCATACTCAATAACTATTAATTTACATATCAAATAATATTCTCTTAAATTATTGCAACAGTTCTGGTTAATCTTTCCTTTTTTACACCATAATATTTTTTCTGGCCTCTATTATGCAAAACTATTCCCGTAAATATTAATTATTGAATATCCCTGTAATTATTAAATATTAATGGTCCTGATGTTATCAATTCTTCGACTCTCTTTTTTTTAATTTTAATTTTTTTTCTTCTTCTTAGTTTTTTTATTTTTTTTCCCAATCATAGAACATCTTCCAATTTTTTTTTTTATCTTCTTTAAATATTATCTATATTTTATTTTTTTTTATTAATTATCATCAGCCCATATCTCTTTATATTTTTTCCCTAGTTCTTTCCAAAACTCTTATTTAAGATAGTGTTTCAATAAAAACAAATTTTGGAAATTTTTTTTAAATTCAAATACAATTGTTTCTTTTTCTCTTTAATATATTATGAAACTCTATCTTATCCTTTAAATCTATTTTTTTACTAAATCCCCCCATTTAAAACCATTTTTTTTTCCTATTAAAAATTAATATCATCTTTTTTATTACTAAATTTTTTATCTTCTTATTTTTAATTAGTTTTTTCTTCGTTTTTAAATCAAACCCCTCTTCTTCATTTTTATCATCCTATTACTTTTTTTGAAATTTTCCCTCTTTTTGGTTCATTTAACAATTATTCCTCCTTATCTCTTATTTCTTTAATTTTTTTCCTTCTCCTTCTCTTTTTTCTTTTATCCTCATCTTATCTTCCTTCACCCGTTTCTTCTTTTTTTTTCTCTCTTTCTCCTTTTCTTGTTTGTTCGGTTTTCGACTCTCTATCATCCTCCTCCCTTCTAATCCTCATCTCTTGTTTCTTATTTCAAACTCTTATTCTTCTCCTCCTTTATTTTTTTCATTTTCTTTTTTTTTCATCTTCCCCCTTTTATTCTCCTCATCTACTCTTTCTTTAGAAACTACCTTCTAAACCCAACCTTAATTCTATCATATTTGAACCCCTCCATTCTATTACGACACTTTCTATTTTTTTAAAATAACATTTAACATTCTTTTCCCAATGACCAACAATTTCTAATCTCTAATTTTACTCATTTTATTGAAAAAAACACTAAAACACTTTCCTTCCCCCCCATCCCAACAAATTTTTCTTATTTTTTTTTCCTTCCTCTAAATCAACCATAATTAAACTATTTGTTTTTCTTCAAATTTTAACTTAACCTTCCCGTTTATTAGTTCCCCTATTTCCCTACCATTTTCCTTTTTTTCCAATTTATCCTAAATGTTTCTCTCCTGATACTCAACCTACTTCTAAAAAAAAAACCCCCATATTTTTTCCGTAAACTTTTCCCCCCTCCATTACTTTATCCTCAGGAGTTTTACCCATAATTTTTTTCTTTTTCTCTCTCTCTTTTTCTTACCTATTTTATCAGTAACTTTTTTTTTCTTTTTAATATTTTCTTCCCTAATCACTTTTTAACTTATTTTTTTTTTTCTTTGATTAATTTTTTTTTTTTTATCCCTATTTAATTAATTTTTTTACTTTTTAATAATTTTCTCTTTTTTTTCCATCATATTTTAGATTATAACACTTTCTGTTTTTGGTTCTTTTTTTTTATCATATTCTTGTTAAATCCCATCCCCACTTTTTGATTAATTAAACCATATACGCTAATCTTTATTATATTCCGATAAACCCTACTTAACCAGAAATTTATAGAACTTTACTCCTTAAATACAAAACACACTTTTTTATTTTATTTTTTTTTTTATTTTTCTCCCAAAAACTTTATAATAATCCAACCTTTAAAAAATTTTAATTTTTTCTACTATTTAATTTAAAAAATAATAAAAAATTTACACCTTTTAAAAAAACATTTTTTTATCTTAATGTATCAATTAATTAAATTTAAAATAAATAATAACGATAATATTTTACTGACATGTCATAAATAGTCCGTAATTATAATAATTTTACATTATATCAACTAATACATTTCCTTAACTATACATTTTAAAAATTATTTTAGATAATACACAAATCTCCTACCAAAACCCTAAATCACCTTAAATTAATTTCTAAAAATTCTAACTTAAATTTCAAATTAAAACTTAATTTCACTACTCTATCATAAAAACCAATTTTTTATCCTTTATAAATTTTTTTTCTTACTCCCCCCAAAACAAAATCTTATCTCCCATCAATACAACTGTTCTCCTAAATCCCATCCAAAAACCTTAACCTTAATATAATCTTTTCCAATTTCCTAAATCAAACCATTATGTCCGTAATTAATATTTTTCATCCTATCCATTCTTGACTAATTTAACTTATTTTGTATTTAAAATATTCCCTTATCCGTTCTTTGCTAATTTTTCCCTAACTTATAATGATACATCAACCTAACCCCTTTTTCTTTATTATACCCTTAATCTTCCTCGATAAAGCCAATCGTCCTCTTACTTATTTTCTTTAATCCGATCATTCTTTCCTTATTAAAATAACACCGTAAACACATGATCCTAAGGTCCCTTCTTTGCCATCCAGAAATCATTTTTTCCTTCCACCCAAATTTAAATTAATTGCCGCCCCGGGAATTTATACTTTCCCAGTTATAAATCCTTTAACCACAACCCCTTTTTTAAAATAATCATTCTTTTATATTCACCCCTTCCCCCCCCCCCCACCCTCTTATTTACCATGTTAATCACTTAATAAATACCTAAATTAACTTCCTAAACAACTTTCTTTTTTCCAAACATCTCTTTCCCAAAAATAAACACCCACTATTTTATAGACTTTCTTTTCCAAAAACCCGTTTCAACATATTTATATCTGTCTCGTCTTCACATAACTCCCTTCCAGCCCACTTCATCACCTTACCTTTTTTTTCTTTTTCCTTCTTTTTCCTCCTTAAACCTCTTTTCTCCACCTTACCTTTTATTTCCCCCCATCTGGTGGGTAACAATAAAACCGTTTAAAAACAACTCTTTTCATCTCCCTCTTTTCCTTCCTTACTACTTAATTTAAATACCAACAGCATCTTATATATTCCTCTTTTTCTTAATCCCCTTCTGGCTCTTTGTTGCCTTCATCCTCACCCTCCCTTATAAAAATATTGAACAACTTTTAGCCCTTCTTTTTCTCCAAACACCAACACCTAAAGAAACCGTTTTCTCTATTATTTCCTTCTCTTTTTATTGATTTTCCTTTTTTAATCTACTTGTCTTCCCTTTTCTAAATTATCAACCTTCATTTTAATCTTTTTCCTTTAATATTTCCTGCTAAAACCAAACCTATCCAACACATTCCTCAATTACATCCCAACCATTAATTAACACTGCTTTAAAAAATTATAAACCAACATTATTACATATATTCCACTTTAACCATTGTTTTACTATTCCTTCAATAATAATATTAATTAATTCTTAACCTCTCCTCCTTTTTTTAAATTTTAATATTCCTCCGAATTTATCATCCTTAAATTCTTCTTCTTCTTTTTTTTTTAGTATTCCATTAGCCGTTTCACCCATATCTTTAAACCTCTACCCTTCTTAATTTATATATTTAGATTCTTTAAACCTTTTAACTTCTTTATTAATATCCCCTCTTTTTTTCCAAGTTTTATTTTCTTTTTTTTTTTTTATTTCCTCAACTATTTCCCAATCTTCCTCTTTTAATTCCTAAAACTCTTTATTTTATTTTTTACACATTCCTTTCTTAATCCCTCCCCCTAAATCCAAATAAACGTATCTGTCCTCTTTTTTCCCCCTATATTTACTAATTTTTCATAAAAATTAACATCCATATTTATTGGCATTTTTCCCGACTCTATCAAAAGTTTATTCTCTTGCCAAAAAATCGTATTTTCCTTTAAAATCCACCTAGCCCTACCTAGCACTTTTCCATCGACCCAAGAAAAATTATTTTCCTCAATCCCTACTTAAAAATACCTTTCCCTCTAAATTCTATTCGGGGATTTTATTTTTTACTAATATCTATTCTAATTTTTCTTTCTATATTTCTTTTTTTTTATATATTTTTTTTTCTATTTCTTTCTTTTTTTTTTCTTTTCAAAATTCCCTCGGTTCACTAATCAACGTCCTACATCTTTCCTCTTTCTTTTTTTTCAGTTATATTTCCCTTGGTCCATAATACCACTTTTTTACCGGTTTCTGTATTACGGCCTTTCAAATTACAGCTTTCTCATTCCATACCCCCGTTTTTTTTTATTTTATTCTCCTTTACAAACTTTCCCAATATATTTTTTTTATGGTGGCTCCACCCGCAACAATCTCCCTAATCCCCAACTTATTCTCCTCCCATATTTCTACATCCTGTTCTAAAATTTCATAAACTTTTTTAACAAAATCTTCCATTCGACCCAACATCTTCTCTCTTTTTACTACTTTTCTTTTTTTTTTTTTTAAATTTGGAGTCTTTTTAATACCCCTATTTTTAAGAAAAAATTTCTTTTTTTTTATTTTCTTCTATTTTTATATTATCCTGACATTTATTTTTACTAACATTACTTTAAATCTTCTTATTTTCTTTTCTGCTCGTATTTTGTCTTATTTTATATTTGCTTACTTTTCATTAAACACTTTTTCTTTACATTCTTTTTGTTATTATATCCCTTTTATTTTCTTTTATTATTTTTCCTAGATATTCTGATTTTCATTAGATCTGAATATTTAACTTATTCTCGACGGGTTTTTCTTAATAAATTTAAATTTTTTTTTTATAACCATATTTTTTTTTTATTTTTATCTAATCTTATTTTTTTTATTAAAAAAATATTTTATTACTATTTTTTTTTTTTCAAAAATTCCCTACTTTTTTTTTTTTCTTTTTCTTTTTCATAATTCTCTCTCCTTTTATAAGGGTTTACACAACTTTTCTTTTCTCTTTTCCCCAGCCTTCTCTTCCTTTTTATCCAAAACACCCCCCATCTATTTTCCTTAATTTACCTACTTCGTAAAAATTTTCTTTTTCCTTTTTTTTAAAAACACAATTACCATCTTATCTCTTTTCTCATAACAATAAAAAATGCTTCCCTTTCATTTTTTATTCCTTTTACACAATTTTCTAATTAATCCCTATTTACCACCTATCAATAGATTATATTTACCTTCATTTTGTATTTTCTTGATAAATCTTTCCTAATTTTTTACATGTTTTATTTATTTATTATCCTTAATTTTTATTCTTTTTATCTCTTTTTATAATTCCAGAAAATTTGTTTCTTATATTCCCCTTTTTCCTAATTTTTCTTTTTTATTTTCTTTCTTTTTTTCTTTTGTAATAATATTTTTTCTTTCTTATTTTTTTTTACGGATGATCATCCTTCGCTTTTCCTTTCCTTCTTCCCCCTCCACTATTGATACTATTTTCCTTGATAAATAATAATCTATTTTTACTTAAACCTAATTCCCATCCTCTACTTTCCAACGCAAT
Source organism: Saxidomus purpurata (assembly GCA_022818135.1). Taxonomy (NCBI): domain Eukaryota; kingdom Metazoa; phylum Mollusca; class Bivalvia; order Venerida; family Veneridae; genus Saxidomus; species Saxidomus purpurata. Next base: position 95,470 of record JAFMSR010000062.1, read on the forward strand.
ATAAACAAATTTCCCTTAAAACACTAAATTTACTCAAAATCTTAACCTAACCTTACAACTATCCTTCCTTTAGTTTTTTTTATTTCACTACCCCCATAACCACCCAAATTTCATCAAAACCTAACACAGGTTATAATCCCAAATTCCGTTTTTTTTTTTTTTCTTTTTTTTTCCCCTCTTTTTCCCCCCCCCCCCTCCTCCGTCCACACCAATCTTTCTTTTACCACAAAACCTCATATTTTATATTAATTAAATTCCAAAGAAGCCATTAGAATTTCTCTTACAAAAACTTCTAAAAATCCTTTTTTTTTAAATTTTATACCATCAAATCATTTCCCCCTCCTAAATCCTAACCCTTATTAATTTTTTTTTTTTTATTAACTACTGTATCTCTTTTTTTTAAATTTTTCTATTTCAATAACATTTCTACCTCAATAAATTTTATCACAAACTTCATTTATTTTATTAAAAATTATAAAAATTTTCTTTTTGTTTTCCTTAATCATCTCCTTTTCCCTCTCCTTTCTTTATCACTATCCTTTTTATTCCTCATTCTAACTAATCATTAAACAAAAAAATCTATCTTCAAAATACAAACCACTTAACCCCCCCAAAACAACCAAAAAAAAATACACAAAAACCAAAAACATTATAAAAAAAATAAAATTCTTAGCCTTAATATTAAGAAAAAAAAAATAAACATCCAAAGAAAATAATAAAAATTTCAAAACAACAAAGCAAAAAATATTTATTAGTTTTCCTTCAAATCCACCAAAAAACAACCCTCCCAAACATCCCAATCCAAAAAAAAATTGCCCAATAAAAAAAAACAAAATAATAAAAAAAAAACCCCCCCTTTAAAACCTCTCCCTTTATCCCCTATATATAAAAAAAAAAAAAAACCCCTAAAAAAAAAAAAATATAATGAGTAAACCTCGATTTTATATTTTTTTAAAAATACCAAAAAAAAACCTAACGTACAATCCCCCCCAAAAAAAACATACAAATTCCAATAAGTAAAATTAAAATCCAAAAAACCCCTACCACCCCCTTTCCCCTCCCTACTACAACCACAAAAAAAAAAACAAACAAAAAAAAAATTAATAAACAAAAAATTCACTTAACAAAATCATTCCAAATTATCTCCAAATAAACCCCCCCACAAAAAAATAAATAAAACCAAAAACATCAATAAAAAACAAAACCACAAAAAAAATACCAAAATTTTAAACCACAAATTATAAAAACCTAATTATACTCAAACACATATTATACCACCCATAAAAAATCAAAAAACCACCAAACAAATTCACCCAAAAAAAAAACACAAATTTTCCCTTTCCAACCCCACCCCTCTTATAAAAACATCTTACAAAAAAAAAAATCAATACCCAATAAAACACACAAACATTTACAAACCAATTAACAACTTATAACAAAAAAAAAAATAAAAAAAAGTTAAAATAAAAAAACTCCCAAATACCAAACTCCAATACAATAAACATCAAAAAAAAACCCAATCAAAAACCCCAAAAAAAAATTAAATTTAAAAAAAAAATTTCATTGTTTTAAAAAAATAAAAAAAAAAAATCCAAACCCAAAAACTCCAACCAAAAAAAAAAAAAACAAAAAATTTTTCACCCCCAAACCAAAACCATCCAAATCTATCTGACCCAAATTAAATAATAAATTAAAAAACAATAAAAAAAACACTTAAAAACCTTCTAAAACTAACATAACAAAAAAACAAATAATATAAACAAAAAATTATAAAATAATTTTTTAAAAAAAAAATCAAAAATATAAAATCATTCTTATTTTTTAAACTATTATTCAATTCCACCCCTTATAATAAACAACACCAACTAAGAAATAAAGCCATTCCCCAAAAAACATTCTTTAACCCCCTTCCACCTTAATTAAGTAAAAAACCTACTAACAAAAAAAAATACACCAAAACAAAAACAGAAGACAACAAAAATACCAATAAAAATAGATAATCTACTTCACCACCTTAAAAAAAACCATCCCAAAATTAAAAAAAAAAAAAAAAAACTAAAAAAACCAAAAAAAAATCTCTCCAAAACACCAGCAAAACTATCTTCTTCCCCATCAAAAAATAAAACCACAAAAAAAAAACCCAAAAAAAAAACCCACATAACTACACAATCTTATATCTCCCCTAAAATCTTTAAAAAAAAAACCAAAAACAAACAAACACAACCCCCCCTCTATTACCAACCTTTAAATAAAAAATAAAATACCAAACAAAAACCAAACAAAAAACTAAAAACAAAAAGAACATATATCATGATCAATCCCAAATCTAAATTTAAAGCAAACATTAAATATAAATAAATAAAAACTTTAAGATAAACCATACACCCCAAAAACCATTTTTTATTATTACTTAATCTTTAAATAAAAATCCTTCCAAATCAAAATCAGACTAAAACGAACATCCTGTAAAAAAATTTTTTTAAATTCTAATAATTTATCTCATTTATCTGAATCTATGAAACTTTCCCACAAAAAACAAATCAATAAAATATTTATCAATAATCGAATTTTTAAAAATTTATTCATTAAATCTAAAAATATTTTTCAAAGAAACACCAATAAATAAAAGAAAAATACCAATATTTTACCACCCAAAAACTTTTAAATCAAATTAAAAATCCTTAAAAACCAACCAACTCCCCAAGAAAAAATCCCCAACCTAAAAAATTTACAAATAAAACACTAAAAAAAAACAAAATTTCAAAAAAAACCACCCATTATAAAAAAATATTAATCCCCAACACAAAAAAAAAAAAAACAAAAAAAAAAAACAATTTTATTAAATATTATCAATTCTTTCTTCCTCCTTCTATTAACAAAAAAACAACCCCAGATAAGTCCTAAATTCTAACAAAAAATAAACCAAACTCTTTCTTAAATAAGAAAAAAAAAAACATATAAAAAAAAATCTCCTACAAATCCCCCAAAACAACAACCATCCCCCCCAAAAAAAAACTAAAAATAAAATACTTTAATCATTCCTACTACACAAAACACAAAAATTCAATTGCTTCTTGCGTAAACCTTAATTTAAAATTTAAAATACTCAAAACATTCCAATAAAACCACATAATAAAAATTTGATGTTTCTTGACAAAATCCCCCCCCCTCTATTTCTTTAAAAAATAAAACCAACAAGCTCTCTTACTAAAATTGAGAATGAATACAGATAATCAAAACCTCCCTAGCTTTTTTATTAACAGTTCTCTAACTACCTCTTTGTCCATAAGTAAAAAAAATTCTTTAATAAAACTACATTTATATACCTCATTATCAAATTTTTTAACTAAAACAATTCCAACTGTTACTTAAAAAACCTGCTTAACCATTAAATTCTTCAATTCATAAAATATTTTGGAGCTCCAATCATATCATATTATTTTTTTAATTAATCACAACAAATTAATTTTTAAAAAAAAAATCATAAAATCAACCCCTCTATCAAAATAAAATTTACCAACCCAAGACCAAAACAAAAAAAACGAAATTAATCATATCATAATAAAACAATTCAAAACATCTATAAAAAAAGAGGGAAAATGATAATTAAAAACTCTATCCCCCCCACACCAGGATCTCAAAAAAATCATCTTAACTTAGTCCACAATTCCTATCCGAAATCACCACTTTTTCCCCGGAGACTTAAAAACCTAAAAAAATTATCACCAAAAAAATAACACCATTCCCTATCCAAAAAAAACTCATAATCACCCCCCATTTCATTTAAACCTTTTCCAATCTACCAACAATCCTACCACTCCCAAAAAGACATAAAAAAACCTTATTAAATAAAAACCCACAACAAAGCCCAACCAAAATAAATTTTTACCAAAAACAAAAAAAACCAATCATCAAAACCCAAAAAACAATCCTCACTCCCAAAACTAACCACCTAATTTATTCCCCCTCCAAATTAAATCTATCACCAAAAACCACACACAACCCCCATAAAACCAAAAAAAAAAAATAATATTACTTACTTTTACATAAAATTTTTAATCAATTATTAACACCCAAACTTAAAATACCAAAAACAATAAAAAAAAATCACAAGTTTTTCCTTTAAATAAAAAATAATCCTACCCCCAACCCAATAAAAATTCATAAATTTCAAAACTATCCCTCCCCCAAAATTTTTAAAATAAAAAATCCAAACAACCCCAAACATAAATATATCATTTTTAAAATCGTTTAAAAACAAAAATACAAAAAACTCCTAAAAAACCAACTTCTGACAACTGACTATTCAATTCTTCCTTTACGTTTTAATATTCAAGCAAATAAAAAAAACCTAAACATAAACACCTGAATCCCCCTAAAAACATTATATTCCCCTACTTTAACCTCCATCAAGGCTCCTTCTTTTTATATTAACAGAAACACCGCACTCCCTACCCAAAAAATTACTAAATATATTAAAACATCCTACTTTTTTTATAAACCTACAAACATTTTTTTAAACCCCCCCCAAACAAAAAAACCCGTCTACCCCAAATAAATAAACATTAAAAAAAAAAATTTTATAAAACAAAATTATCCCCCCTAACTTAATTATTCATCACTTCTTTTTTCCAAAACCTTTTCTACCAAAAAACTCCTAAAAAAAATAATCACCCAAAGTCAAAAAAACAAAAATTATCCCATTTTACCCAAACCCACCATCCTTTACCAAAACCAACAAAAAAAAACCAAATTCAAGATTTGATAACGTTTTTCTTATAAGTATCAAAATCTTGTTTTTAAATTAATCTTTTAGAACCAGATGCTATACGAGCGATTAAAACTTTTAGATTATTCATATTAGTCCATGTCCAGAAATGATCTCCAGGAGGGGAACTGGCGAATAGATGAATGAAGGCATTATTAGTCATATCTTTCATGAGTGATTGTATGTTTATTAGTGCCCGATTGGTGGGAGAATATACATTACTTATCCTTGAAAAGTCCAATCGTGGATCTTCTATTCCTTCAAGTTTATTAATATCCTCCACTAGCTCACTATCAGAAAAGAATGAAAAGTCGTTATCTAATATTTTGTCGAGCACAGTTTCCATGTTTATTAGATTATTAACAACAGCAACAACTTTAGCAAAATTATCATTACTAAACACAGAATTTGTGATTTTCAAATCATCATTCATCATTTTATCAAAATCATCGATTAGATTATAATTACTCTCAAGCTCAAGTTTAGGATCAGGTAAGACACCCACATGATTACCATCAAGAAACACTGTATTAAGATCTGGTCTTGACTGGTCCCTAATGTTAAATTGTTCTATCAAACCAATAATCTGCTGCATTCCTGCCAAATAACTAGCAAATCTTACGTAGTCTTTATAATCATCAAAAAAATCCTTACTATAGGACGATTCAAATAACACCTCATAATGAAGATCATAACAGTAAGTCATGACAACACTACGTTTGCTTATTCGCTCAATAGCTGCAGATGTAACTTTAGCCACATCTTGTTTGAAGACTAACATTGACCGAAAGAAGTTATCAAACTCCTTGTCAGTGGTATCCAATTCAATACCAATAGAGAACTTATATATGGAATCATATAAGTTCCAAAAACTACGTTTATTTAAGTCAGGGAGTGATGATGACTCATAAGAAATTAACAAATCCTCTGGTCTGTTTTCTGCAGATTTCTCCTCCTTTGTTCTTATTGGAACTTCCAAACCTGTCATACCTGCTAAAGATTGCTCTCCCCAATTAAGTTGCTTCATGTAAATCCTAAATAATGGATCCTCCGTTTGATAATAATCTCGAAGATCATTATCAAAGAGCGATGCATCTTTACCATGATAATTCTTAAAATCTTGTTCTAAATTAATCCGTTGCGAACCAGATGCTATACGAGCAACTAAAACTTTCAGATCATTCATGTCACTCCATGTCCAGAAATTATTCCCAGGATGACCAGCAAATAGTTTACTGAAGATATCATCAGTCATATTTTGCATGAATGAGTTTATATTTTTTATTTGATCATCTGTGCTAAGATATACGTCAGATATCCTTTCCATCTTCAATCGTGGATCTGTTATTCTTTTAAGCTTATTAATATCCGCTACTACATCATTATCCTGTAAACCTAAAAAGTCATCATCTAGTATTTTTTTGATAATAATTTTCATATTTACTAGATTATTAACCATAGTAATCACTTCAGCAAAATAAGCATTATCAAACACAGACTCTATGGCTCCAGCACTACTAACACCGTTGACTTTAAAATCATTCTCCATCATGATTTTAAAGTCACTGATCCTATTATGATAACTCCTAGTAAGAGTAACAGGTATGACACCCAGCCAATGGTGATTAAGCAATTTTCCACCAAGATTTAGTGTCTCGTATGTCTCAATGGTAATTTGTTTTGTCAAACCAATAATTTGTTGTATTCCAGCCAGATAGCTAACAAATTTTACGTATGGAACATAATAATAATTAAAATGAATCTGTTTTTCATGATTAAGATTACCTTTTCCACTATAATTTAACATCATATGGTGAAGATTATACATGTGATCCTTGCTAGTAAAATCCTGACGTGCACGTGTACTACGCAAATTTAATTGCTTCATAACCTTTTGTGTAGTGTTATGCACATCATTTTTGAATCTTCCCGATATCTGCACGAAAGGATTCAATACATTTTCCTTAGTTGAGAAATCAAATATGAAATCATATAATTTCCAAAAATCACGTCTATATAACTCATTGGCGGATAATAACTCACCTGATCCCCCTTCTAGATCTTGCTTATTTGGTCTGTTTTCTAAAGCTATCTCATCTGTTCTTCTTATTGCCTCTTGTGCACCTGGTATTCCTCCTGGAGGATGTAATCCTATCCTGCTTTTCGGAAAAGATCGAAGCAACATTTGCAAAAATTTTCTAAAATTAGTACGCTCAATTGCAAAGTCTTGTGTTTCACTCTTTTGATAGAATTCAAGTGTTTTTTTATCAAAATCCAGAAAATCATATTCCTGCAAATTCAATGATTGTACAACATGATTAAATTCACTAGAGGCATCATATTGACGACTAGCAGCAGCCATCCTCGCCACTAATATTTTCATATCGTTTTGATCTTGCATGGTCCATGTGTCTTTCCTATTTGGATCGTGCATGGTTTTGTAGAAGTCTTCTAAAGTATTTCTACCAAACAATAATAAATGATCACCTAGTGTATCAAAAATATCCTATTTTTTTACTCATGGATGAAATTTTACCACCGATACTCAATTCATATTGTGACTCCTTAACATCTCTGAACAAGTTATGAGATATATCTGTATGATCCGTAAACTCCACATCATCTCCAGAAGCTGTATTTTGTAATACATGAATCACTCTATTAATATTTAGTAAAACATTAACATCTCGCAAAAACCAACGAACTCTCGGATCATCATATAAGGAATCTATAACAGAATAAGATTTATGCCAAATATCACTCACATCCTTCATAGTATATAATTTAAATTTACCGATATCTAAATTTTTACTTAACATAAGTTTAACATAATCAGATTGCTTAAAACCAAGCACGTCAGAATAATCACTCATTCCAAAATGAACATCTACACCGTGTACAATCGTCTCCTGACTATCTTTTAAACGCATACTGATCTGTAATGCTACGGCAACATGATTAGCAAGACTTATGTAATCCTCATTGTTGTTAAGCATAAAATTATGTGAAAAAACACGAGCTCTATTCTGATCTCTTTCAACACTGTTAAGGCTTTTTAAGTGTATTTGCTTTATCAAATCTTTTGTTTTGCTCGAACTTAAATTTAGAAACTTGTCTTCTAGATAACCACAATCCCCTAAAGCACTTTCTGTGCGACTATCCAGCTGATCAATTTTGTGAAAGGTATTCCAAAAATGTATATCTCTAGTATATGCTAAATCCAATAAGTCTTTAGGAATAGACAACTCTCGCTCTATGCTCATGTCCATAGTATTCATTGTGATTTCTGGTATTTTGTGTGGTACTTGAACTGAGGCTTTACGTAATTTCGCTCCTGATACACTGTCAAAATAATATCTAAACAAGGGATCCTCTGCATGGATCATTGTACGCAATTCTTCATCCGATGCATTCTTTTTTATAATTTTTCCTTGACTGTAAACCTTTCCAGTTGCCATAGATGCCAACAAGTGTCCAAGACGCAATTGATCTAATTCATTCAAATTATTGGATAAATCCTGAATAGAAGATACAGCTAATAAGTACAAATCATTACTTATTTCACTTAGTACAATACTAAAGCTATCAATATATTTCTCCATTTCTTCTGTTAGGTGTTGCATTATCTCATGATTATTGTTTTTCAAATAATCAATATCATTCATTATGCCTTGATGTGCGATTTGTTTATATTCATTATCATTGATAGCTCGAATCACGTTTAATGCGTTCAAAAATAAATTAACACGTTTTGTTAAATCTATAAAAATTGAATTAGAATATATGGAATCCTTTATTCCGTATCTCTGTTTCATAAGTTTATCCATGTTATGTAGGTTCAAATTATAACGTGATAAACCTTTATCGCCACAACAGGTCCTATCTCCTAATGAATGTGATTCAAATATGGGATAATCTTTGTTATAATTCAACACTATGTGAGTATGCAACTGTAACAATCCAGAAACACTATCAAGAAGTTTCAAATAAGCCAGACTCATTTCAGGATCTATCAGTTTTGAATACGTCATATCAAGGCCAGAATCATGTGATATATATCCCAATATTTGATCTTTAAGAGTTTTGATATCTCTTGTAAAAAATGATTTAATACGAGTCATTTCAATCTCTGAAATGGGCAAATTTTCTTTGTGTGGATTAAAAAAACTCGTATTTTTTTTACCTGTAGGTACATTTAATGTGTCTTGTATGGGCATATTAGGAAATTTCGTTTGAATTTCAGAAAATTTCATTCGATTTTTTGTAGATACAGCATGCCATACAGTATGCATTATACGTAATGATATCCAAAAATTTTCTTCCTGTAAAATAAATTTATCTGGTTCTGTAAAGAATGCATTATATTTATCCTGTTCTGTGATTAATGAAGCAAGTACATAAGGATCGTCTGGTATCAATGTATTAAAGATTATATTTTGACTTGACATGCTATCCATCAAATCTGTGTCTTGAAACTCAAATGGATTAACTGTATGATCCTGATCTGAAGCACCACCTGTATTACTTAAACGCTTGGCCATATAAACTGTGCCCATACCACCTGTTCTAGTACCTGTATTTGGTATTATTACCGATGCTGCCCTCGAGGGGTAATATGTTGTTCCTGAATCTGCAAGCATATCCTCATGATTCGTATTACCTGTATGATATGCACTCCTGGCTACACGTCTATTTGAAAAATCTACACCCCTAACTACACGCTTACCTGTATTAAGTGCACATTTGCTTTTGCGGACTGAACACCTACTTTTACGCGGTGAACACCTGCTTCTATTATCCATTTCTGTGTCTGCATTACCTGAAAGATCTGTACCTATATTACCTGCACCAACTGAACCTGTAACACCTATAGTACCTGTTGTATCAGTATCTTCATCTTTATCTTCATCTTTATCTTCATCACCAGCTGGCATTACATTAACGGAATTTGAATAACCTAACAATGGATCCAACTGCAGATAGTCAGCAACATATATCCGAGCAGCCGATGATACCTTTTGTTTAAATCTTTCATCATTAAGAATATCCCCTGCTGTATAAGAAGAGAATTGCTCCACGTCTTGCTTGTCTTGATACTGATATAAATGATCGTCCTCTACAACGGCTGTATTATCAGCAATTCTTGCCGCTAAGAGTACAAAATCAAAATGACGTGCCGGTGACCAATGCTTTGGCCAGTATTGTGCAAAAGTCTTATAGGAAAAGAAATCTAAATATTTATCAATCAATTTATCATTCAAGAGCTTACTTGTATAAATAGCAAAATTTCGAATAAACTTCAAATTCTCATATACCTTATCGGAAGCAAACCAAGTATTGTCTTTTTGTGAGAGTTTTGTAATCGTCTCAGATATATCTTTTTTATTAATATTTTGCAGTGAATCTAGACTTACTTTACCAGGCTCTCTTAACATATTTCTCGCTATGATAAAAGCATTCATCGTGTGGTGTAGTATATCAAGTATTTGATAGGAACCCTGATTAACATATAATGAAAAATTTGAAAAGGTTAGATCATTAGAATTAAGAGCAAAGTATTTGGACTCTAATCCAGTTCTACTTTTAAATTGCAAATCTGCATTTCGGTAAACCTTACCCTTCACATAATCTATTGGCTTTGGTATAAGCGGATCTATAATTACTTTCATATTGTGATTTAAATACATAAAAAATCCCAAGTTACCAGCAAGAGTGACATATATGTTTCGCCATGTTTTTTCCGGTGGTGTTTTATCCAGACTTTTTCTGTTCACAATATATAATGATGGATATACTGAATCAACGAATGATACATCATGATCAAATAAATTTTTTAACCCACCCCGCAAACTTGCGTCCATAGTCTCAACACTGCGGAGTAAATTATACATTAAATGGACAACACTTCCATAAGATTCTTGTTCACTCAAACCCTTCCTCGATGGTATTGACCACCTTGATTTAAATGACAACATATTATTAAAACGATCCCAGAAATCTCGAAAGTCTGTGTCGGTTTCTATATGCTCACTCCTCCTCACGTCATCTAAAGGCTGGTACACAGAAGATCCTGGATTTGGAGGATGATACGTACGTCTTGGATCTGGAGCCTGGCGTGTGGGTCTCGAATGTAAAGGCTGATGTGTAAATCCTGGACTTGTAGGCTGATATGTAAGTCCTGGATACGAAAATCTCTCATCATTATTTATTGTATAATCAGTGCCAGACTTACTGTTTGTTTGTAGTGATCGTTTTTTTCTACTGTTTCTTTGTAGTGTTGGTCTTGTGGTATCAAGGGCCTGATCACTTTGATAAGACGAAAGACTATTACCATGATAAAGTTTATCTGTTCCAATAAAATCACCAACATCATCAAACAATTTAAGTTGATTTTCATCCGTTACTGTCCAGAAAAATTGATTTTCTGGCTTAATATTACTTTGCTTAACATTACTATTAACACGAACATTATTAATCACATCAAAATAACTTTTAAGCTTCTTGTCAAAAATCGGCTTAGTATTACTAGATTTGTCTATCATGGGCCTAGGTTTAAAATCTGCCACAACATTTGATAACACAACATCAATATGACGATTACTTTGCATGTCAAGCAAAACATCATCAACAAAACTGCTATTTGTATTTAATCCAGACACATCATATATCTGTCCCGCTAAACTTAAAGTTAAAGTCGTAGTACACAATATTCCTTTTATAAATTTATCATGCATAACCATTCTCCCATTCTGTAAAAACAACGACACTAAATGAAAATGTAGATCAACTCCATGAATATTACTCAAAATTACTCAAAACAAACTACAAATATACTACTACAACACTTAGATAATCAAAATTTCTAAGCTTCTATCACTACTTACGAATCACAGTGATAATCATCTTGCTTTTTATTTTCATATACACATACATACTAAATACAAAAACAAAAATCCACTATCCACAATAAGCTGGAATAGAGTAATGCCTAGGCTAAAATAATTTTATTAAAAATTAGTTAAGAAATATAATTGATGTTAATTTTTTTACTAACAAATCCTTTGTTAGTAAATATACACATCGATAAAATTTTTTATTTTGTATGTTGATTTACACATGCAATCAAAACTGCTAAAAAAATTAACAACATGACACAAATAAAAAATATCAATCCATACGAAATTAAAAAACCTGTAATCATAGCCATGACAGATACGGTGAAATAATGGATCATGCCTAGTTGTGAAAAGGCACAACCGGATATTCTTTTAGTAATATCTTGTACTGCTAAAGCCATGGAGTTAGCAGTGATACAAGATGTAAAAAAGCTAACCCAAAACATGAAAATTACTGCCGACCACATGTCTAAACCCTGTAATAAAATATCCACAAGCCATAGTAAATATGCCAATGTCACAACTGCGATATTGATATTCAAAATCATTTTAAGATTATAGCGATTCACTAACCAGGAATTACACACAACTCCTATTGCCGCTGCTGCCATATGTAACATAGTAACAAAGCCATAGGTTTGTGTATCCAAATCCAATATCTTCAAAAAAATTAAATTACTAGCAGGAAAAAAAGCACCAATTAATACAAAACCTAAAAGACCGACTAGGGTATAAAAACGATAATTTTTATAATGCCAAAGTTGTATAAAATTATCCAAATGTTGTTGTAATAAAAGAAACATGCCTGAAGATTTGCCATGTACATGTGTTGTGGACACATGATGTGAATCATTGGCAACTACGTATTTATCTATCTGATTTTTCACAACTAAATCACTATTCTGACGATTATCACCCACGGCTTTCACGTCATTGCACACAAAACTCAGTCCCCCTAATATTAAAGCCATCAACGCCACAATCACACAATTGAATTGCCAAGAAAAATACGTGCTGATCCACGCAGTTGTTATGGATGAAATAATTGCCACAAACAACACCAATCCCTTACTCAAAGAAAAGGATTGAGCTAGACATTTACAATCATAACCAACGTGAAACACTAACACACGAGCCATAATAATTTGACAGGAAATACCCAATCCTTGACAAAATCGCAAAAAACTCAATTGATACATATTATCTGCCAATGGTACTAATATACTGGATGCAAATAAAATCAACATTCCCAAGCGAAATATCTGAAAATGATCACATTTTTCACTCATCCAGCCCCAAAAAAATTGACCTATAGCAATAGCAAAAACGTATATGGAGAATAATCCAGAAAACCACATATCGCTTTGAAATTGATATTGGTCAGCAATGATTTTCATGGGAATGAAAAACATATCTCGAGTAAATGGTATAATTGATGAAGAGATAATAGTTAGAATAGTTACTCGCAACATTGGCGTGGGTAAAAATCTGCTAACGCAAATCAAAAAAGTATTAATAAGATTATTTACATAAATCATTAATTATACACATCAACCTTATTTCAGACCATAAGTTACATTATTTGACAATATTATACTATGTGCTCGATGATAGAAAACTAAAAACGTAAAGAATTAATAACACAAAATCAAAATGAATCCAAAAGTCATAGGATTCAGAATGATACTGAATATACTAAGCAGGTGCTAAGGGAATCGAACCCCTGACTCAACGGTTAAAAGCCGTTTATTCTACCACTGAATTAAGCACCCATAAAATATTAACAAGAATTAAAACATAATTCAATTAACCATTAAAGATTACTTGGTAAATAACAACATATTTAATATCTAGTAGGGATTTTAAATCACAATACATCAATTACTCTGGTTTAATAATAGTTCCATTTTTTTGTTGTAGCATGTCAGCAACATGATTCAAGCTACCGATGGCAGCAAAACTAGAATCACTCTTATCAGCGGGGATATTACGGACAAAATTCATAACTGCATCGACCTTTGGCTTCATGGAACCAGCTGCAAAATCATATTTTGACAGATCAGAGACGGATACTTTTTCTAATTTCCGTTGATTGGGTTTACCAAAATCAACATATACGTAATTTTCATCGGTAACAATAATAAAAGCATCTGCCTGTAATTTACGAGCCAGTAATTCACTAGCCGCGTCTTTATCCACTACCGCTTCCACACCTTGTAATTGCTTGTGTTTATCACGGGTGACTGGTACACCACCACCACCGACACAAATGGTTAATACTTTTTGATTAACTAGATTATTGATGGTATCGAATTCCATAATATCAAGCGGCCGAGGTGAAGGTACTACTCTTCTCCAATAATCACCATCTTGTTTAAACTGCCAAGTGGGATATTGACTTTGTAATTTTGTAACTTGTGCCTTGTCATAAACTGGACCAATAAATTTCGTCGGATTCTTAAATGCCGAATCATCAGTACTAACTAAAGTTTGAGTCAAAACAGTAACCACCTGACGATCTGCAGGTAAGAAATTTTTCAGGCTTTGTTGTATAAAGTAGCCAATCATACCCTGCGATTCAGCACTAAGTACATCCAAAGGATAAACCGGTACCTCTTTATACGCCTCTGATTGCAAAGCTAATAATCCCACCTGTGGTCCATTACCATGTACAAGGATTATGTCGTCTTGCTTAGCTGCTTCAGCAATGCTTTTCATGGAAATTTTAACATTTCTCATCTGCTCTTCATAACTTATACTTTTACCACGACGTGCTAAAGCATTACCTCCTAAGGCTACTACTATTCTCATTTTATCTCCTTAATATAAAATATTTCTACAACGATTCAAATCTACTGATTCAGTAATAAATATCGTATTAATCTCATGCCACAATAATATTAACTATAGAGTGGCTACCAAAATAGCTTTGATGGTATGCAGTCTATTTTCTGCCTGATCAAAAACCAAAGACGCAGAAGAACGGAACACATCATCCGTCACTTCTAAAGCCGACATGCCAAACTTCTTTTTAATATCTTGACCAACCTTAGTATTAGTGTCATGAAAGGCCGGCAAGCAGTGTAAAAATTTAGCTCTTGGATTATTGGTCATTTTCATTACTTTGTCATTAACCTGATAGGGCAATAAATCGTTAATCCTAGTCTTCCATAGTTCTTCCGGTTCACCCATGGATACCCAAACATCGGTATACAAATAATCGGCTCCATTCAATGCCTGTGCCAAATCTTCAGTAAAGTGAATATTAGCTCTAGGATATTTTTTCACTTTTTCCCATAAATTTTCATCCGGTGAATATTTTTTAGGACCGCATAACCAGAATTCGATACCCAGCTTTGCACAACCAATCATTAAGGAATTTGCAACATTATTTTTAGTGTCTCCCAAGAAGCATAACTTCATTTGACTTAAACGTTTGCGCTGCTCGTGTTCTTGCATTGTTAAGGCGTCAGCCAAAATTGAGTGGGATGAAAATCATCAGTTAAACCATTGTAAACAGGAACACCGGCATACTTAGCCAATGCTTCCACGGCACTATGTGCGGCACCACGATATTCAATAGCGTCATAAAATCTACCTAAGACTTGAGCCGTATCCGCAATGCTCTCCTTATGACCAATTTGCGAACCCTGAGAACTTAAATAGGTCACGTTAGCTCCCTGATCAAAACAAGCTACCTCAAAACTACACCTGGTACGAGTGGAGGTTTTTTCAAAAATCAAAGCAATATTTTTATTTTTTAAAGTTTGCCTTTCCGTGCCCATGCGTTTTGCCCATTTTAACTCTCGGGATAATGTTAATAGATGCTTGATTTCGCCTTCTGTAAAATCTTGTAAAGTTAAAAAATGACGATTACGTAGAAAAGAAAAATTACTTTGCATTAATCAGAATCTCCTTTTTGTTTATTTTTATTATTTTTTTTATTATTAAATCAACACATTAACTCAAAAGCAAATTATTTAAGCTAACTGACGTATCATAACACTTTGGTTATGATATACATATTACAAACACAACTTAAACCATTACTTTAAAATACTTAAAGTTTCTTAAGGCAAGTACTGTGATTATACACTATCACGACTAATCGGACAGGTCATGCAATGTCCTCCTCCCCTGCCTCTGCCGAGCTCGGAACCGGGTATTTCTATTACTTTTATACCAGCATTCTTAAGACATTTGTTGGTTTCCACATTACGATCATAAGCTACCACCACACCAGGTGAAATACAAACTAAATTATTACCATCGTTCCATTGTTCAAAGGCGGCTCTAAATACATCTTGTGTGTAGGTAATTAATCTGGGTTTGGCAATATTTAAAGCCTGAGAAATCACCAGAGGTAAAGACTTATTTTCCTTAACGATTTTAACCTTATCATTATTTTCACGATACAAACTAAAAATTTTTATTTGATTAACAGTGGCTGTATCTAAACAAAAAGCGTCAACATCCACTTGAGTGAAAACCGTGTCCAAATGCATGCAATGACGAGATTTAGGCAATACGGCAACAATCACCCTATCACAAACATTTTTAGAAAACAAATAACGGGTAATTTTGTCCACACCCACTGCCGAAGTACGTTCACTCACACCAATTAATAAAATACGATTACCTATGGGCATGGCATCTCCGCCTTCATAATAGGCACCTTCTAAATTCATTCCCACTGGAATTTCCCAACATTTAGCTTGCTTGAATCTAGGGTGAAACCTATATATGGCATCCATAGTGCGACACTTCTAACCTACGTACATCATAAAACATTGATCCTAAGCAATAACCGTCATAAATCCAAAGGATGAATCTCTGGTAAATAATTGATTAGGCAAAGGAGCAAAAGAAAATCATCATCTTCAGCTAATAAATATTTTAACATATTTAAATTTAATTTTTGACGCACTTCACCTATGGAAATACCACCAGTCAAATATCCTGCCAATTGTGATGCCGGCATTTCCATACACCAGCTACGCAAATCTTTATTAAGAGAGTTAGATGAATCTTGACCTAAACGCTTATCCAATAGCCATGATCTGGCTTCGGCTTGATCTAAAATCTCAGTCAATAAGTCATGTACCAGATACACCACAGTACCTTGTTGTTTCAATACTTGTTGAAAATACTGATGTTCTTCCTTTGCTCTTTCTAACCAAGGTAAATCATCAAATAACAAACTTTTGAGATTATCGTGTTTCAAATAACTAATTGCCTGATCAGGACAATGTAAGATCACCTCCCGTAAGGTGCCACATTCGGAATTGACTTTTAACGGAAAAATTTTTAATTTATCCCTCTCTTCGATACTAGATTGTCCATGCATAATTTTTACCTTTTTGTAACGTTGAAACATACTTAACTATTTAAATATAATATTCATATTAAGTGTAGTCAATTGTTATTCATATAAACAATCATCGATTATGAATAAATATATATTAAATATTAATGTAATAAAACATTATAACCAGCACATACACCATTACAAAACATATTTTATCAATAAAACCTATCACATACCAATAATCATATAATCGATCACATGCTATAAGGTGCACTGACACCTAAAACATTTAAACCATTACGTAACACTGTAGCAGCACCCTGAACTAAGGTGATTCTTGCCATCGTTAAAGGTAAATTATCAATATTAATAAACTTATCCACATGACATTTTTTACCCTGATTCCACAAGGTATGAAACTTAGAGGCTAAAACCTGTAGGTATGTGACTATTGTATTAGGTTCAGCATTTTGTAAGGCCCGTTGTATAACATCCGGCCAATGGGCCATAAATCTAATCAAATCCAACTCCGCGTCACCAATCAATAAATTTAAATTAACATCAAAGGCTGTCTGCATATCGGTGATTATTCTGGATAATTCTAGTTTTTGATTAAAGATATTCCCTGCCTGGGGATAGGCTTGTAAAATCCGTTCCTTAATGTCTGGATTATTATATAATTTTTGTAGTACGGAATAACAACGTGCATGGGCATATTGTATATAAAAAACGGGATTATGCATAGACTGTTCTTTAGTCTTGAGAAGGTCAATATCAATGGATGCCTCCCGTTTACAACTAATGGTAATCAAACGTGTGGCGTCCATTCCCAGAGATTCTACTAAATCATGGAGAGTAATTATATTACCTTGACGTTTTGACAGCTTAAACAACATCTTGTTTTTAATAATTTTAACTAATTGACACAAATAAACATGAGAAGTAACTTGATTATGGGATAAAGGCTTAGTAAGTGCGGTAATTCTTTTAACATAACCACTATGATCAGCCCTAGAATAAATATTAGTCTTGTGTATCCTCTTTTAACTTTATATAAGTGATAAGCCACGTCACTGGCAAAATAAGTCCAAGTACCATCCTGTTTATTTAAATATCGATCCTGATCGTCACCAAATAAGGTGGATTTAAATAACAGGCGTCTATGAGATTGTTGTGTCATAGGTACGGCTAATTGATTATCTGCAGATCGATTACCGTCATCATTTGCGGTGGTTAATTCAGGAATATTATTAACACTATGTTTTTTTGATTTAGGTTTACTAATCGTACCTTCATAAATTAAATCTTGTTTTGTTAAAATCTCAATTGCCTCAAGCAATAGACTGGTATCATAAATTGCTTTTTCGCTAGTGAAATGATCAAATTTAATATTTAATTTTTGCAAATCCTTTTTTATATTTTCCATGATGCTATTCACGGCAACTTTCACAAAAAAATCACAGTCCCAGTGCCGTTGCCAATGTTTATCTTTATCAGTCTTTACCAGATCTTTAGCAATATCTATCAAATATTCACCAGGATATACCTGAGATGATTCCGTATATTCATCTGCCGATTCAATCACACCCTGTTGCTCCAATACCTGACCATATCTTCTATACAATGAACTGGCAAGTGCCTCCACCTGTCCTCCACGATCATTAATATAATATTCTCGATCAACATTATAACCACACATAGTCATAATATTAGCCAGAATATCCCCCACCACCGCTCCTCGCACATGGGCTAAATGCAACGGACCTGTCGGATTGGCTGATATAAATTCCAGGTTCACCTTTTCGCCATTACCTTGATTAGTACTTCCATAATTCATGCCTTGCCGTAAAATCAAACTTAAGTGATCTTGCCAAAATTTCTCATGTAAAATAAAATTAATAAACCCCGGAGCAACAAAATTAATTTTTTTCACCTCCGGTATATTTTTTAATTTTGGCAACCATTGATCGTACAGACTTCGCGGAGATTGCCCATAAGCTTTTGCCATAATCATGGCAGCGTTAGTATTAATTTCACCGTGCTCAGAACGTTCACCAAAATTAATCTGCACTTTATACCAATTTGTAAACTGTGACAAATTCTGTGATTCTTGCCATTGATTAATAATTGGCTTTAAAATATCTGTCCACCACCAAATTATATTCATGTTCACAAACTCTTTATTCATATTAATTAAAACTATGCTCAATACTTTTAAGCCGCAAAATGCGATTTTCACATGTGCGAATTAAATCTTCAGATCTCTTTTGTGCCTCGACCGGCATCTTGGCTTTATCTGTATTAAGTAAACGTGACTTTGTTTTTTCCAACTGCAGTTGAGCCTTATGCAATTTTTGTTGTAGTAATTTTCGATTTCTCGCTCTACTTTCTTGATTAGTAATCACTAATAATGTGATCTGATAATCATTAATAACCAAACGTATACCCGCAGGTAAATCAGTGTCTTGAAAAACATAGTCTTGTAAATACAAAAGATGTTTTAATAGATACCAATAATCCCGCAGCCACGACCAATCCTTCGCCTGTACATAAATAGATATAGGAGTATTGGCGGCTATGTCCAATTCAGATCGTATACTACGTATCTCAGCCACTAATTGCCAAAAATATCGAAAATCTTGATAAAACCGTGTCACTTGTTCTTGACTAATATGAGAAAAATCAATGTTTTCTTGAGGCCAGGATTGATTTATCAGTAATCCCGGTAAGGATAACTGCTGCCAAATATATTCAGTCACATGCGGAATAATAGGATGTAATAATATCAACAATTGCGGTAATAACCAACGCATAACACTTTTCACTTCATTTTGCTTTTCCACGGACACGTGACGTAAAATTATTTTAGCACATTCTAAATATCGATCGCACACTTCATTCC
The DNA here is from genome assembly GCA_022818135.1 of Saxidomus purpurata. Taxonomy (NCBI): domain Eukaryota; kingdom Metazoa; phylum Mollusca; class Bivalvia; order Venerida; family Veneridae; genus Saxidomus; species Saxidomus purpurata. Next base: position 115,344 of record JAFMSR010000062.1, read on the forward strand.
AGATAAAAATATAAGATTCATTCGTAATGCCAGAAAAATTACGATCCAGATAATTTTGGTTTAGGGTATGTAAATACTTTTTGTACAAATTTAATAACCACACATGTATGGATAAAGTAACCGGAGGACAAGTTGGTAAAGTATAATTATCATCATGCTTGGCAATCGAATCATTAGTAGTATTCTTATGGTTTGTAAAACAATTACTGCTAATAAATTTAGCAAGATTCCAGATCTTATGCACAAAATGTCCGTATCCCACAATACGTGATTTACTGATACAAATATCTTGTCCTGGTACTACCATAGATAACAATGCTAACCGTAGAGCGTCGGAGCCGAATTCTTGTACCATCTCCAAAGGATCAACCACATTGCCCTTAGATTTAGACATTTTACGACCTTTTTCATCTCTAATCAAAGCATGAATATATACTTGACGAAACGGTACTCTTTGAGTTTCAAACAGACTTAACATAATCATTCTAGCCACCCAAAAAAATATTATATCGAAACTGGTAACTAGAATATCTGTGGGATAGTGCCTGGCTATCAAATCTTGATCAGAGAGCCAGTCTAGAGTTGACATGGACCACAATCCTGAAGAAAACCAAGTATCCAGTACGTCATTATCTCTTGTTAAAGACACGGCACGACCGTAGTATTTTTGAGCTTGTTTTTGTGCCTCTGCCAACGATTCGGCCACAAAAATCCTACCGTTTGTATCGTACCAGGCCGGAATTTGATGTCCCCACCACAACTGTCGTGATAAACACCAAGGTTGAATGTTTTCTAACCAAGTCTCGTAAATTTTCTGCCACTTATTAGGTAAAAATTTAATCTGACCTTGCTGTACTACTTCTATGGCTTTATGAGCTAGGGTTTGACAATTCATCATCCATTGTTTAGTCAATCTAGGCTGAATCAAGCTATTGGTTCGATCGCCGTAAGGTACCCGATGCACAATAGGCTCCTGTTTAACAATTAAGTCTTGTGCTTTTAAATCCTGTAATATGGATTTTCTAGCCTCTCTCCATAATAAATTTTGATATTTAGTCGGCACGTTGTGATTAAGTGTACCATCGGCATTCAAAATATTAATCAATGGCAAGTTATGATTTTTTCCCACGGTAAAATCATTAAAATCATGTGCGGGAGTAATTTTAAGTGCCCCACTACCATAATCCATCTTCACGTAATCATCACCTATGACAGGCACTTCCCGTTCCGTCAATGGTATGTGTACTTTTTGACCTATATAACGACTATAACGATCATCCTTTGGATTAACTGCCAGTGCCGTATCACCCCACATAGTCTCTGGTCTAGTAGTGGCAATAATAATACTTTGCTTAGGATGTGATACCAGAGGATATTTAATATACCATAGTGTGCCTGATTGTTCACGGGATTCAACTTCTAGGTCAGATATGGCAGTTTGCAACTCACAATCCCAGTTAACTAGACGAAAATCACGATAAATCAATCCCTGTTCATAGAGTTTAACAAACATTTTCGTCACTAATTGAGATGATTTTTTATCTAAAGTAAATCTAAAACGTGACCAATTACACACAATACCCAATCGACGCATTTGTTCTTCGATTTTTATACCATACTTATGGCACCATTCATCGGCACATTTCAGTAATTCTTCGCGAGATAAATGTGCGACTTTTATGATCTTGTTTGAGTTTTTTTCTACCAATAATTGTGTGGCTATGCCTGCGTGATCTTTTCCGGGTTGCCACAGTACATCATCACCGTGTAATCGACGATTTCTAACTAAAGTATCCTGTAGAAATAAGTTAAGTGCATGACCAATATGTAAATTACCCGTAACATTCGGTGGCGGCATAATGATTGTAAATGTTTTGGTAGCATTTTTATTTGATTTTACTTCGGTTGCATTCCATAAACCACAAACCAAATTTTCCGCTTCTGCCACCTGATATTTATCCAACAAAATCACCACTCTTTGTAATATTTTAGTCAATGGAAAGTATGGCAAGAAGTGACGGAAAAATCAAGAATGAATATACCAGTATTATTTTCTATTAGATTTTTTCCTGTGATAGATTCGCCAGTGATAATCATCTATTTTTTCCACTATAACGTCAGAATCAGGGGCTTGTGGTTTTGTGTGTGAAAATTTATCTATCGGTAATATACGAGATAAATTACTCAAATAAGATGATATATCTATTTCTTCGTCTGTGTTGGTGTATTCTTTGATGCTACGATTATCTATAATATTTTGATTATATTCATTTATTAATTCATTCACATAGCTCGAAAAGTTTTCTTGCTGTCGGTCAAGTATAGTAAGATCAGATTCCATTGTCGTACCCTTGAGCTCTGTATTAAACATATTAGCCAATGCGGGATTATTACTCAATTTTTCTGGCATAAGATTAAACAAGTCACCCGTCAACGACCATAGAACTATTATATCGTAAATTCTAGTGAGATAATTATGATAAAATTTTATTCTCTCTTGCCAAGATTGTATTTTAACATCTAGTATTTCAGGCAGATCAATTGTACCTTGGCTAAACCTCACTAAATAAAGTTTCTTCTTATTTTCCAGTTGAGATATTTTCTCTGCGAACAAATCTAAACGAGATTGATTTTCAATAATTTTATGTATTAATACCGTTGCTTGTAATTGCATATTATTATTCATGGATAAAGTTAAGCGTTTTGATCGCAATCTATCAAACATTTTTGAACGGTAATTATTTTGACTGGTTATGGGAGCACGAAGATTCCAAGAAAGCAAAAGCCCGCCTTGCCATGTAAAAGGATGACGATTAAACGTAATCACATCATAGGATCCTGACCAGTCAAAATAAATATCCACGGTTGGCACACCTGTAGACATTTCAGCATAAGATGAAAAACGATTTAACTGCATTTGATGGTACATAATATTTACATAAGGATTGTGATTACGAATATTTTGATAAATCATGTCTTTACTAAAGTGCAATCTAGGAAATACGGGAAAGAGTAATTTTTCTGTGATTTTTTTTATTATACATAATGTGGTATGCATAAATTAATTTTCTTTTATCTATATTCTTTTGTGATAAATCCTTATCAGTTTCCTGGATACGTAATCTCAAATCTTGAATATCTAATAGACTAATTGTCCCTCCTTGATATTTAATATCAGCTTGCTTTAAAAGATCTTTTAAATCTTCTAATTTAGCAGTCAGAATACTAATTTCTGCATCCACTTGTATGATATCTAAATACCTTTTCATAGCATCGATAACAGCTTGATTTTTAGCAATAATATACTGATGATAGGCAAGATTATTTGCATATTCCAACATCGTACCCGTAAATAAAAATTTACCTCCATTAAATAATCGATAAGAAATATTCAAATTATAATTAATCCTTAATATATCTAGCTTTTCTATAAAATATTTACCGAATTGTAAGAGGTATTTCTTGAACAGGGATATGTTTTCTTCATCGTATGTAAAAATATTATCCTGACTAAAAACATATGTCATTATGTCTCGCCCGTGTATAATGTTATCTCTAAAATTTTTGAATTTTATGTAGTGTCAAAGCACGCGAACTCATGTGCTGGGGAGGGGTGCTTTGGAGATTATCATTTGTATTTTCCAACATATTAATAGTTTTATCAAATAACGAATCCTCAAAACTTAAACCTTCTTTGTCTTGCAAGCGAATTATCTTACTATCAAATATTTCATCAATTTTACTAGACAAATCCTGATAAGATTCTACCGGATTTAAGATAGATAACACTAAAGCATCCTTAAAATCAAAAATAGATTTTAATCTTTGGTTAGTACCCCGTAAATCAACTATATCATACACACCTTTTTCGATTAAATCATCAAGATTACCATTGTGTGTTACCAGGTAATTTTCGTACAATAATTTATTGTAATTTTCGTCAATTTTTTCTCTTGAAGGTCACTGTCATATTTTTCTAAAAGACGTAATTTTCTTTTATCTAGAATCAGGCTGACTTGATTCAAATAATAGATAGTATAATTACTCAATTGCACTAGATTATCTATAAAATTATGTTTAGTAAAATACCCTTGTATATCCTGTACACTCGTGATTAATTGTTTCCAATAGTACTCACGGGACGATAATTTTAAATTATCAATCAAGCGATCTATTTCTTTAGTGTAATCATAAAATTGAGAAAAATCTTTATTGGCCTGCAACGATACTTTAAAATTTATTATTGGCAACCAATGGAAAAACTGCATTCGTCGATTATTTTGAGTCTTAAGATAATCATAATATTTAATGCGATATTGCATATCCTGTGTAATGGCATCCATCGCCACTTCATGCATATCCATTGCCTGTGCTGGTATATGGCAAATCCCCATCCATATACCAGTGGATATTACAACCAATCTAGCAATACTTAAACTCATATTTTTTAACATAGTAACCATGATGCTATTCCACAAATTCATAATACAAATTCTAGATTCTTTTATATAAGGCTTGTTAAAGATAAGATACCTGCCTCTTGTAATAATTTATAAGATTTTAGTATCAGTAAACGTTCGGTGACGATACTGGTTTTTTCAATCTGTAATATTGTAGTAAAGGCTTTAGCTAGATCCTCTACAGCCATTATTCCATTTTGAATTTGTAATTCTACTTTTTTTAATTTGCGGTTCGCTTGCTCAAGATTTAAACTTTGAAAATCCAATTCCAGGTGTAATTTTTGGATCTCAAAAATATTATTCATCACCTTAAGATGTGTATCTTTATAAGTCTTACGTAGTGTAAGATAGCCTTTTTTTCTGGATAAATAATTATTATAAATCTCAGTTATATTCCGCCCGGCGTTCAATATATTAAAATTAAGTTTAATAGACATACTTACAGAATCATTCATCTTTGTTAAAGTATCCACCAGAAAATTTACATTATATGCAGCAAATAAATCCACCTTTGGAAATAATTTAGTAATACTCATATAAGATTGATGTTTATGAAGATCCACATCATATCGCGATAAGGCAATATTAGGATTTTGAGTACTAATTTGATCAATGAAATCCCTGTCTTCAAGGTGAGGCACAATAGGTACTTCTGGTTTTCTAAATTGGAATGTATCACACCAATAACATTAATATAATTAGCTTCAGCAGACGCCAATTGCAAACGTAAATCATGCACAACCTTCTGTGCTTCCATTAACATAATTTTAGCCTCAGTAAAATCAAAGGCTGAGATCATATCATTTTCAAAGCGTTCTTGCAAACTGTCAAACCATTGTTCTGCCAAAACTAAATTACGTCTAGCTAAATCTAAACCGTATCTAGCAAAATACAAGTTCACATAAGCGTCAATTGCCTCATAAATCACCTCGTGAATGGCTTTATCTAGCTCTATTTTACTTTTTTCACAGTTTAGACGATGATTTTGTATATTAATTATATCCTGTCCGCCTCGAAACAAATTCCAGGACATATTAATTTGATTATTCAAGATTTTGGATTTACTGGCAATTAAAGCCCGATCCAAATAACCATCAACGGAAGATAGGATAACTCGCAGATCAGAAACTAAACTATTTAACTCTTGAGATGTATTTAAGGATAATAAATTATCAACAGAATTATAAAAAGATTCTAGAGCTTACCCAATTCAACATTATTAAATGTCTTTAGAAAATCATCTAAACTAATAAGTAAATTTTTTAAAGAATTTTGATGAAAAATACCTTTAATGATTGTGCGTACATTACTCATCTCGAACTGACAGACAAAAAACTTTCTATAGAAACACTTATCATCTGAAACTATTTCATCGACTTTCAAATCCCATACTTTGGCTCGATCCACATCGTTAAATAAATTTACATAATGATTTTTTAACATCGTAATAAAATTTTGACTTGTTGCATTTATATCGTCTAAAAATGGTTTGGCGTTAGTTAAAGCCTGCAAAATATTATCCTCCCGATCATCGGATTGTATAAAATTATTAATAAATTTAGGAATATTGTCATAGGACCATGTGACCAAATTTTTAGAGTTCTTAATCAATAAATTACTCAATTTGGATTGATTATCCTGTTGCCAAAAATTATAACCCACATTAAAATCTATCGTCGGTAGCCAGTTTACGAAAGAAGTGTTAACATTGCCTTGGAATTTACGTAAATCTAGGTTAGCTGCCTGTAATTTTTCACTATTACTCAGGGCTTCTCTTACGGCATCATGTAGACTGACCGCACGAACATCAGTATATGTCACCCATGCAACATTAATTAGCACACTTGATAAGGTAGTGATTATTGCTAATTTAGCAAATAACTTTATAATCATAGCACTCTACTCTCCCCTCATAGTCTTTTATAAATTTACACAATCTACTCAATAATCTCTTTTATGATTTCAATCATTATATCTTTAAAATCTCATTTAAACACATAAATTATTTTTCAAACAGAATAAAGTGTTATAGTTATATTACAACCTTTCGCATAAATTATTTTTAAACAAACAAAGTGTTATATTATACTAAAAATTTTCTAAAAAACAAGAAATATTATTAATTTTATATTAATATCTGGATTAATCCTGTCCAAAATCATCGTAATATCAAGCTATTATTAAGTTATGATCGGCATATCTACAATCTTGGTAAAATGTCATTTAATAAAATATTGCGAGAGATATTATGCCTCGCCTCGGGAAAGTGTTTATGTAAAAAATAAGTAACTAAACGGAATGCTTTTTGTAGACTTGGTAAATCAGGTTGTATTTGCCTATCATATAAAAATCTTGGCACCGATAATAACATAGACGCATAAGGCTGACCCGCTTGACGTGTAACTACGGCACCCGTTTTTGGAGACATATAACACAAATCAGCACTAGAACCAGTTACGGCACAGTATTTATAGGATAAACCATAACCAGAAACCTGTAGTAATTTGATCTCCCACCAAAAGTAGTTCAGTAAACATTTATATGCATCGGCTGATGGCAGACAAGATAATAACAATAAACTAGTGTCGTAAATATCTGGTTGTTTCTGTCGTTGTGGAAATATTACGGATAACAATCCACATATACTAGTCATGGTGTATAACATACTTGGTGATTGTGATAAAATACTCGCGTAATTTTTTTTATTTCAGCTCGTAAACTTCCCAATTGTAGACTTAACCTACCCTGCCAAACAAAATCTATCAAATTACCGACTTGATAGATTGCCGATTGTTTTTTAATATGTGGTTTTTTGACTAAACCATGCAATACACCCTGTTGATAACTAAAAACATGTAATAATAGATCATGATCATTAAATTCTTGTCTATTAATAATTAATCCCTGGTCGCTTAGTTTCATTTATATTATATTTTATTTTTTATAGATATTAAATTCATGCCCTGTATCTCAAGATCTTTGATCGTATGAAGTCAAAAATTTTTATTTTTTACTTTAACGTGCAGATATACACTAACATTTTTATTAAAATAATACTGGATTTGTTGACGAGTTCTAGTGCCGATGAGTTTAATTTTTTTACCTCCGGCACCCAATAAAACCTGCCTGTGACTTATTTTAGGCACTGTAATGATCTGACTGATTATTATCTGTTTATCATTTTCTAGCCAATATTCAGGTAATACTGAAACACAATAAGGAATTTCATCGTGCAAAAATAACAATAAACTCTCACGGGTAATTTCTGCAGCCCAGCGTTCATTTGTCATATCTACCTTCTGGTCAGATTTATAATGATGCTTGCCGAGTGTGATGCACAACATAAGGTGCCTACGCAAATCTTGCAAGCCGACATTTTTAGTCACGGAAGTTAAAAATATATCCTGGCAATTCAAGTACTGACTAACATAATTAATTATTGGTAATAACTTAGGCTTGTTAATTAAATCAACTTTATTCATGACAACTATTTTAGGCTTAGTTAAACATTTGACACTTTCCAGTAATGACAACAAGCGTTCATTAATGCCCACGGCACTATCCATAACAATCATGAGTAAATCACTCTTTTGTATACCCAGTGATATATGCTTCATATGTTCAGATTTAGCTTGAGACAATACATCATATCCTGGGGTGTCAATAAAAATCACCTGTGTATCTTTACTGGTCATAATACCTTTAGTACATTCAATTGTGGTACATTTTTTATGGGTAATAATAGAGCTTTTATAACCAACTAAGCTATTCATTAGTGATGACTTACCAGCGTTAACATTACCAATAATGGATACAAAACCACACCTTTGATTGCAGACGGTCATGAATCACCTCCCGACATTATTTTCTGTAATAATTGAAGGGCTGCAGCCTGTTCTGCTTTTTGTTTTCTTGTGCCTGTGGCCGTAATATTTTCATTGCCAGGTATCTTCAGTAGAACGGTAAATTCTCGCTGTCCTTGATCCGTAACTCTTTCATGTAATAAACGATAACACGGTAAGCCTAAACCTCGACTCTGGGTCCATTCTTGTAGCTGCATCTTAGGATCATGACTAAATTTATGACAACTATTCAAATAGTCTTTCCAGTGATGCAAAATAAATGCTTGAGTTGCCAATAAGTCTCTATCACGATATATGGCACCAATAATTGCCTCCAAGCAATCACTCAGCATGCTATCCACTACTTGATTTTTAGAGATAATGTATTTAGATAATTGTAATTTTTTAGCAATGGCACATAAAGTGTCACTACATACCAAATGATTAAATATATTCACCAAGTAACCCATGTTTGGTTTTTTATCAATATTGCATGGATGACCTTTTTGTTTATTTGTATTTTTTTCATTCATACTAATCAAATAATCACTTACAACCAAACTCAAAACTCTATCCCCTAAAAACTCCAGTAACTCATAATTGGCAGTTTGAGATAAAAGAACTATGTGTTAGTGCTAGATATAAGAATTGTACATTACAAAACTGATATCTTAAGATTTTTTGCAAATCCAGCAATTGGGTCGAAGACAAAACCCCGTTATTAAAATATTTTTTCTGTGCTAAAGAATCATCACACTGAGATGAATTATTCTTTGAAATGGTTTGCTTAGACATGTTATTTTCCGTGATTGATATTAACATTATGCCAAGTTTGAGGCCAGATACTCCTTCTTAACCATAATACCTTGCCTACAATATGACGAAAGTTAATCAATCCCAAGCCCCGTGGTACAGGGATTCTACTGTCAGAAGAATTATCACGATTATCTCCCATTACGAAATACCTATTTGCAGGTAATACAAAAGTATCAGTGTTATCCAAGACTGAAAATACTTGATCAATTATATAATGTTGCAAATTATCTGATATGGATTCCAGTCTAATATTATCCGTAGTTATATGTGCTGGTAGATGACTAAGTCTTGGTAACTTTATATTATTATTTTGTAAGACTTGAATTAGTTTTTCAGAATATATCTCTTGTTTTAACACTTGATCGTTAATCCACACTTGACCATCAATAATCTGTATTTTATCTCCAGGTACACCAATCACACGTTTAACATATACAGTAGTAAGTTCTCGATCAGTAAAAATAATTATGTCACCACGCTTAGGCTTGGAAAAAACTAAAAACCTATCAATATCAGGTATCCAAGCAGCTAGCCAAGGCGGCAAAGAACTACGACTATAGCCATAAGACCATTTACTAACAAGTAAAATATCATCCTCATACAACGTAGGCATCATGGATCCAGATACGACACGAAAACTCTGTAACAAAAAGATATTAACACAAAAAACTATCAATAGAGAAATAATCAACCATAACAAAATACCAGACCAGTCTCTTCGTAAATAATTAATCACACAATTAAAAGAATGTTTAAATTTTTGCATAACGTACATCATCATGTCTCATCTAGTATTACTTTCTAATGTTATTTACGGTGTTTATGCTTTAAAAGCTTGTCATATAATATCTTATTTATCACATAGAATTCTTTCAGAACATTATATCATGGATTTTAACATTGTCATTTTACTAATATTTTGTCACATTTTATGATCATTATTATTCACCAAATCTCAATCAACACAGTTGCCATAGTTAAAAATTCTTCATCACTAACGGAGGTTAAAATCTTAAAACTTGTGCATTGATGTTTATGCATCAAGTCCCTTAAGACCTGTTGGGCCCCGGCATGCAAAATCACTACGGGAGCTTGATGTGAAGGACAGGACACTTCCATGGACGACAGAGGAGTTTGTCCGGTAATACCAGTGCCTAAAGCCTTGCTACAAGCCTCCTTAATACTCCATAATTGACAAAAATATCTTAATTCTTGATAATTATTGGATTGTTTAACCAATAATTCGTTAGGATGACACAATCGACGTAAAAACTGTTCACGGGCATCCTTTAGTATAGTTATTAAACGATTGTTAATTAATAAATCACAACCTAATCCTATCAACATAATATACAAACTCGTTATTGTAAAATACTGTTCAAATATACTCACTAATTATTTTAGTAAATTATTCCTGATTATCATATATATAGAATAATTTATTATCACAATTTGTATCATTCGGTTGTGTTAATAATTGCCAGTACTTCTTTAATGGCCGTCATCATACCTACAGTCAAAGCCCGACAGACTATGGAATGACCGATGTGAAAATAACGAATTTGTGGTATGGATAACAGAGGTTTAATATTGTCAGCATGCAAACCGTGCCCTGCGTGTACAATTAGATTGTTTTTTTCAGCCCAGATTGCAGCATTTAATAGATCTTGCCAGTTTTGATTAACATTAGTCATAAAATTTACTATACATAAATCTGACAAAGCCTGTTCTTTTATTTTTTGTAAATGATGAGCATAAAAACCAGTGTGTAATTCAATGACGTCGAAACCTAAAGTCTTGGCTAATTTTAACTGTTTTATGTCGGGATTAACAAAACAAGAAACTTCAATATTCTTATGCTTAAGCTTGGGTATATAATCACGTAATAATTTCTGTAATGCAGTATTGGTTAAATCCATGCCATATTCAGTAGTTTTTTCCATTCTATTTTCTGGCACTATACATACTGTTGCTGGTTTGCAAGCGATGGCAAGATTGAACATACGACCGGTGGGGGCCATTTCTAAATTTAAACTAGAACCATATTTATGACACAGCTTCCACACATCATCTTCACGAATATGACGATAATCTTCCCGTAAATGCACCACTATTCTCTTGGCATTAGCCTGTAGTACTATATCTGCCATAGCTAATAAATCAGG